>JAAAKG020177123.1:0-26536 GCA_010014905.2 Druon quercuslanigerum | reverse complement strand
ACCTGAGGGCTAACTGACGACGCTAACCTACGTGACCTGTCCTCAGATACCTAAAAGGAATTTACGTTGGGTCGAGATATCTGTATCGACCTTTTTATAGAAGGAACACTTAAATAAAAATGTGCTGGGGTCGAATCGCCCCCAGTGTGGACTTGTAGGGTTAAATCAAAAAGCGTTTTCACTACTCAAGAAAAGCCTGTTTTCCTTTTAAAATCAGACGGGGATCTTCACTCGCAATTGCAGAATCTCTCCAGGTGAAAATATCTCGTTTTTCAAAAGAATGTTAGGCAATACATTTTTTTTTATTTGCAAAGAAATTTTGTATAAGAAGTTGTGCGTAGTTGAATTTTGTGACGTGTTATTCAAAACACTTACAATTTTTTTTAAACATCCATAACTTTGGACCTGATGCGAAAGATGCGAAAAAATCTTAAGCTAAAAGTTGGCTCATCTAAAAAATTTCGATAAAAAATTAAAAAATTACAGTTTTAAAAAACCAAGGAAGTATACATTCGTCGTGACGCAATAAACAAGATCAGTATTATTTTCTTAACCTTTGTAAAACTTTCGTCGAAATATGTTTAATTCTTCTCAGTTGCAACTCTTACCTACAAAAATTTTTAACTTATGCGTATTCTGTGAAGTTCCAAACTGTAACGAATAGACTCTGTAATTATTTACAATATCCCAGAAACATGTCATTGTTTTTGTTTTCGTGAAAATCGTGATGTCTTTAGACATTTTTGTTGTATTGGCAAGCAAGTTTCAGAAAGAAGGAGGGCGCCTTTTTACTGCTTCCAACCATATGTTACCAAATGTACTTTTAGAAGAAAAAAATCTTCCCCCCCCCCCCTTCCTAACCACCACCTAGAGGGGAAAGAATTTTTTATATTTTTTTGTTAAAATTTTCATTTTACATAATTTTCAGGATTAAAATTAGTAAGTTTTGAAATTATAATTATCTAACATGTAGAAAGCTTACAATATTAACTGATCTTTGTAAAATCCTTTTTTGAAAGTTGCAAACTGATACAGTTAAACGCCCTGCAAGTACGTGCTTCTTAATTAGAATAGCGAGGTACTTTACGAAAGATTAAAGCCTTGAGAACCATCATACATTGAAATTTTATTATTATTTCTAATAACATAACATCACATTTAACAAAAAAGTGAATTATTCTTATAGGACATTGCTTTTTATACGGCTTATTTGACAAATTTTTGTGAAAGACGGGAATCAACCGTGATTTCATTTATTTCTTCTTCCGTCAATTCAGTAAAATTTACGCTTTTCCTTTAAATTTGCGTCCATATTTGAACGCTAGTTTACCGGTCTTGTGAATACATTCCAGAAAGAATATTTTGACTCTCTAGTATCAGAAAGACGTCACCATCAAATTGATAAAACAATTTGTTTTTGGCTTAACATAGGCTCATGTACACAATATTTACATTCTCTTACATTGATTCGTTCTTTGACAGGGAAAGTATAACTTTATGAGAGAAAATTCCAGTGACTATTCTTGAAAGAAATAATAATTAAATTAAACAGGAAAAAAGGAATAGAGTGGAGAATTGCAGTTTACTCGCGGTTAAGCCGCTTTATTATAAAATGTCTTGATATTAGGCGGTTGTAACCTACTGGAGTTTCCTGTATTTCTTCTGAAGTTAAAGTGGTAACGCTGCCGCTATTCATATTTATTTTTGCGCGAATTTTTCCAATCTTAGTTTGCAGGTACATTCCAGCAAAACTATTATCAGACTCAAGAATTGCAAAGACGTCACCATCGGCTGATGACAAAACAATTTGTTCTCGGTTTGGAATAGGGTACAATCTGTTGCGCTTTATTGTCCACTTAATTCGGGTATTAGCGGGAAAAGTGTATCTTCGAAGCTCGAACATCCGGTCACGATTTGTGCGGGAAGTAAGCCGCAGAAATTCAAGTTCTTCAAGTGCATATCCTCGTCCGTTATTAGAAGGAAGCCTAGTAGGTGGAACCAAGCTCCTAGCACCTGAGGAAGAAGGTTTGGAAGGAGGCAGCCATGCAGGATAATGACTGGCAGAAGGAGACTTGGATCTGGACCTTACAGTAGGAGCAGACCTGCCAGGAGAATCAGAATTTCTGATACTAGTAATAACAGTCACAGTATTGGCATTGGGTAAAGAGCCGGACTGTAAATTTAAGTCTGCAACAAGAAACAAAGGATACATTTTTCTAAAGTCCGTGACGTAAGCAGTGACGCAGCCACTTTTTTAAATAACAAAGAAGAAAAGGTGAATAGTTACATTTTTTTATTATCAGTAACTTCTGGGGTGTAATTAAGTATTTTTATGACAAGAAATAAATTTGATTCATTTTGTGACTATTTATTGAATTCCGCTTTTTAAATTGATTTTCAAAACATGGTTTAGGGTAGGAATCTTATGGAACTCGGAATCGGTCAGCTTAGGCGACAAAGCCTTTAAATAAATATTGCTGTTAACGATACAATTAATTTAGGTTACGATTAATTGCCAGATACATGCAGCTTTATATCCCAATACAGAAAGATATAAATAGTTCTCAAATCCTTGAAGTAAAAAAGTAAGCAAAAGATATTCATCTTAAGTTGAAAATCTAATTAAACCATTTCTTAAAACTTTTTCTTTATTGTTTCTACGGCTATTCTCTATTTATTCTTTTCTTTTTCGGTTGGAAATTAAACTCTAGCGCAAAACTTTTTCGCTGTCTCATGGAGCGCATTAGAACCTGAAAAAGTGAGCAAATATAAAAATTTAAAATGTTGGCTTTTAACCCCATCCCTCCCCACTTACCTTTGCCGAAAACGCCGTTATCATAGGGGTGCAATGCTTGTAATTAGTGGTGCGATCCAGAAATTTAAACTTTTTCAAGGTTTAATTATTTAGAAGTGATGTTTTTGAAAAAGGGCGACTAGATTGATAGCCTTCCCCCTTCATTAACAATTGCAATAACGCCTACCGTTTTTGGCGCAAAATTGTTTCTTTGTTTTTTAACGGAGCGAATTTGGAGTGCAACTGAATGAGTTTGGGTAAATAAAAAAAATTATTATGGCAGTGGGGGGGGGGGGTACTACTCTCAAGAACCCTAAATTACTAACAATTTTAATCAATTGTCTAAAACTTCCAAATTTTTCAAATCTTTAATAAATTTCAAGAATGCAAGAAACTAAAAATTTAAAAAATTTAAATAAATTTCCAGAAACTTAACACCGAAAAAAAAATCATTAAAATGGGGATAAGGTTTTGAGTTCCTTCTGATCAAACATATTGCTGCTTACTATCTAAAAATATAGCATGGGTACATATTGTTCTAGCTATGCCTATTTTTTCTTCAATTAAAAAATTAGCAGGTTGGGTTAAAATTTATAGTATTTTTTAGAGAATTTAAAGGTGCGTTTCAGTTACATAACTCCAACGACTTAAATTTTTGACTGCCTCAAAAGTAACATTTAAGTAACGAAATACTTAAAAGAAAAAGTTACGTACCCAAGATAGATTGGTCACTTGGGCGGCTTGGTTGACTCGAGGATGCTTCATTTCTCCATTGAAAGGGCAGTTTCTCGCGAACAGGAAGTGAGTCATCCTGAGAACCTAATTCGTTAAAATCAAATATAAATGATTGAATTTTGCATTTCTACACTGAGAAAAATGTTATAGAGAAGACGCACTTTTATATACTTAACATATTGTCAGCGGATTTTCTACCAAATAGCTGTATAAAATTCTTATAAGAAACTTAATTTTATACCAAAAAAGAAGAATTTCCAACAGAATAGACGAACTTTTAATCAAAAAGTTAAATTTTAAAATTAACAAAATTAACAAAATAAGTGAAATTTTTAACAAAAAAGTTTAGTTTCCTCGCAAAGAGATAATTTTTAACTAAAATTTTTAATCCGCAGCCAAAAAAATGTATTTAAAAAAAGTAGTTCAACATTGAAGACTAGTTCTTAAATTTGTATCCAAAAAGGTAGATTTTTAGCTAATGATGAGTTTTTAAATAGAAAGATTAAATTACTACCAAAAAGATGAATTTTTAACAAAATTCAAGAATGCTGAAACAAAAAGCTGCATATCTGACTAAAAAAGAAAAATTTTTAACTAAGATAAATCTAACGAGTTGAATTTTTGGCACAAGTTGCTGAAAAAGAGTTACTTACCCAAGTTGGATTGGTCGGCTGGAAGGCTTGGTTGACTAGAGGAAGGTGCATTTCTCCGGCGAACAAGCAGTTTCTCGCGCCGAGGAAATGAGTCGCCTTGCAAACTTAATTCTGTAGAAAAAAGGATGAGTTTTAATTTTGCATATCTACACTAAGAAACAACGCTAAGGAAGATGCAGAAAAAGTTCTAAACATGTTGGTGCATTTTCAAAAACTTAAAAATTTATCAGTTTCCAAAATCTTAATTTTTCGATATTCTACGCTCTCAAGTGTAAAAACTTTTTTGATTTTAAATAGATGAGTTCCTTGATTTTCATAACTTTACCATTTTAAAAATTACGCATTTTAAAAATTTTTTAAATAAATTTCAAAAATTTTGATGAACTTTTATCATTTTCAAAAAATCCGAAAAATTTAATGAATTGCTAAAAATTGCAAAGTTTTATAGAATTTTTGATATTTTGATAAATTTTCAAATATTTTTTTAGGAATGATGGATTTTTTGTAACCAAGCTTTTTACTTTTTAATTCAGCAAATAATATGTTTCTGTAAATATTCAGATCTGAGATAAAACTATAAATAAATATTAAATTACAGATAAGACTTTAGCCATAATGTTTAAATAACAGAAAAAGGTATCTCATTTTCTAAAAATGTTGTTAACATTCACAACAGTACTATAAAGCTTTCACAATATTTCAAGATTTTAAAGGTTTTTGACTTCCTAACAGAATATGAGAAAATTAAAAGAATTTTTTTAAAATTATAACATATATTAATAGATTTTAGGAAAGTGTAAAGGATTTTGTGTAATTTTGCGTATTTAAAGAAATTTCAAAGTATTTAAAGTATTTTATAAATTTTTAGAAGGAATTAAAAAATTCAATCAGTTTTCAGAAGAATTCCATGCTTTCAAATAATTTGCAGGTACAGTGAAACTCTTAGACAGGGTGCCCCGTAGGTTGGAGTAAGAAGAGCTGCGAGGAACGGGGATAAAGCCTGGTGCTAAAAGTTGGCGACAAATATTTCCAATATGGCCGCTTATGGATAAGAACCCTCTGGTGAAGGACGCGCAAAACATACCCTACTCCGACCCTTCGCCATGACAGTTGGCACGGAAGAACGTAACATCTATTCGCGCACCATTAAAACCGGAAGTGCCAAATGCTTGCTGGTAGCTAATCAGTAATGAGCAGCCACGGTGGCGAGTCCTTTAGTGGATCCCGGGTGTATGTTTAGATTGAAATATTTGGCGAGTAATATTTAAGGAATAATAATTGAGGTTATGTTACACAAAAGTTCAAACAAATTTTTCAGCACATTTTCCATAACTTTTTGTGTCTCACGCTCTACAGCTTCAGTGTCAACACAGCGTATACAACGTACTGCTTAGTGACGCGTATTAAACTTTCGACTTCCCACCACTTCTCCCCGCCAATTTCACGGTTCACTCGCTTTCAGCTACCTATTTTTAGTTCGTGAAATAGTCACCCACCGAGCGAGCTCCTACTCTTCGCCTTAGTAATCTCTTAACGGTTCACCCGGGTGAAGACGAACACTTACCTAGCGCCATGGAACGGCAAGGAGTAAACCTAAGTTCACTCGGATTATCGCCTGCAACGCACCGCTAGAGGGCCCTTACTTATGGAGCGACACGTGCGCTCTTGTGAGACCGGCGGAACTAAAATCGCAAGCGGCCGTGCAGGCCGGATGATTAAATTTGAAACATAGTACTTAATAAAGTTGTAAATAATTTGTAATAACGTTTATTGATATCAATACATACGACAGTTCAAGTACACAATAAGATCAATAAATGGAATTCTAATTATCACAACTGTTATACAACTATTGTTGACCAATTATCTTATCTACGGTCGTTCAGTACAAATTCCTGATGGCGTTATTTCCCTTTCTTGGAAATAAAAATGGAATAATATAGTAAGGAGCGAAAAATGTTATTTTTATCTATAAATGAATTTAAAAATACTATCACTAAATGCATTTGAAGTAGGGCACAAATTAAACAAATTGTAGAATAAGTTTTAAGGTTACGTTATACTTACGGTTCATCGTAAGCAACCTTTCCCGAACATTTACTGAAAAATGATTGCCTAATTGTTAATGTATATAGAAAGCTAAATTGTAATTTGTTTTGTATTAACAAAAGCGTTTACAGCTGGAGTCGCACTATATCCGGTTTGACCCCACAACCACCTGCCCCGAACCCCGCACAATGGAAGAGTTTCACTGTATTTCAAAGTATTTCTATGGTTTGAAGTTAGTATGGAATTCAAATTACATCAGATAAATTGAGTTCTTTTTTAAACGTTAAAGAAAAGTTACAAAATATAAATATATTATTATATTATGATATTTACCAATAAAATTAAGCATGATTGCGAATGACAGTACTAGGGCATAAAAAGTCGTCATTTTTTACTAAATGAGGTGAAAATCATCTGTACAATTGTTCTTATCTCATTAGTTATCTTAGATTAGAGCTTGTCCTTGTGACATGTTTGTATTTCATTACACAATCCAGGGAAGCAGTAAATTTGGTCGAAATTATTATTTAGAAATAGTGGCCAGAGAACTTTGTAATTTATTAATAACCCTTATTCGGCACACTTCCGTGGAGATACATGCGCAGCATAATGAGACCACCTGCACCCCAACGACAAAATTTATTATTGTAAATTAACCGCTTATTATTTTAAGTTTAATTTTTTTACCATTTGTTCGTAGCTTACTTTCCCGAAAGATCATGGTTATATGTTTGTAAATCTTATTGAAGTATGATAAAAAAAATTGTCATTCCAAGAAAACGGAAAAGAATGGTGATTTGACAAAAAATAAGGTATCAATTTGAGAAAAAAAGAAAACCTGAAAATCTCTTTTAAAAAAAGGTATTTATTTTTATAAATGAAGGTAGCAATTTTGATAAAAAATAAACTTCATGTTCTTGCTAAAATGTGACTCAAAATTTATTTTACGAAGAAAACTTTTACAATATTAGTAAAATAATGTATCAACAAATTTTACTATGCATTACCGGCGCAACCTTCGCAAATCATGTAGCCGTGCTGGTCTGAAACAGGGCGAATACAACTACCGCAAACTTTTCTTGTCTTTCGATCATTTAATCCGAGACAAAATGCGCATCTTTTTTGCAAAATATATTCTACTTGATGAAAAATATATAAACGTATTTAGCGTATTTAAATATTTATTTAACGTATTTTTACCATTTAGTTTGAGTAGAGAGGGGGAACAATATTTTAGATAATTTTTTGATAAAATTTTTTTTCGCAATCTCTATTTTACATAATTTCCATGTTTAGCATTGATTTGATTTGAAATTTACATTTTAAAACATTTTTTTTCAAGTTAGGTAACAAATGGACTTATTTTTCTTTAATCGTGCATCAAGCCCTTTTAGGCAAACTTTAGTGAGAGAATAATCATTCTAGTTGGTATGAAAATGGTCATATTAATATAGAAATATTTCAAACTAAGGGTATTAGGAGCAGAAAACTTAACATTTCTTTTCAGTGAGAAGAAAGATTTGTTGCATCAAAAAATTTATAATTTATTTTTTGCTTTTATTTTCTAATCTGGAAATTCGAATCAATGAGCTTTTTTCATTCATCAGTGAATAATTATACTAATTTAAATAAGTGAATCCTTTCCTATAATTGTCGTCAGTGGCATTGTTTGGTGAAATAGCGAAAATTCTCAAGGATTGGAATTCATGAAGAACTTAACACCAGATTTTATTTCCTTCACGATAATTGTTCAATAAAAAAATGTCCCGATGCGAAAAAAGATTGGACTTATTTCTTTGGGTTCGCTGCTTAACAATGTTGCGCTATTTTAAATTATTCACGCCCCGGCAGCCTACCTAAAGTTTGACCAATCAGCGTCGACCACTTCGGTAGTGTCCTCGCCGCGCGCGACAATATGGCCACGCGTCAGTGTTGCGAGTGCTACAGTTCCATCCCTAAGATCGTATACAGTAATGAGTTCGCTCCACGTCTCCGGCACGTCGCTTCCGGTCGACAATTATCGTGCAAGTGTTTTTTCATGAAAACTCGAGTGTCGCGAGTCATTATTCGTAAATTGCGCACTCTTTCACATAAGACAAATTTAGGTTTTGATCCTTAAAGTAGTTTGCGCGCGCAAAAACTCATCCAAAAGTTGGAACTCAGCCAAAACGCCATTGGCGTTACGTTATTGGCCATACATATAAGTCGCATCGTAGTAAAGCAGTGAGGTATATTTTATTGTGTGAATGAAAATATTATTCTTTGTACAGTTATGTTTCTCAGAATAAACTCAAGAAAAAATTACAATTTTTGTAGAATTTGGGTACTATATTCTTCTATACATCCCAAGTTTTTTAACTCAATGGTA
The DNA here is from genome assembly GCA_010014905.2 of Druon quercuslanigerum. NCBI lineage: Eukaryota > Metazoa > Arthropoda > Insecta > Hymenoptera > Cynipidae > Druon > Druon quercuslanigerum. The sequence goes on along the minus strand of JAAAKG020177123.1, from coordinate 17,937 downwards.
AAAACCGTTTAGATGCTACAATTAGAAGTGTATGGAAAAGCTGCTGTTTTCAGTAGATAAAATATACTTTCTCAGACTTGCAGGGTCTTTGTGTTCTAATCTTCTGTATTTATTGCGATAATTTAAAAAAATACGCCGTATTTTTTGGTTTACGTGAAGAATCCCGGGTTAATTATTACCTTAAATTCGCAAACTAAACCCACCTTTCAGGCTTACAACATTCCAGAATCTACCGGCTTATATTTTCTTTAAAAAGAGGGGTTTTAATGCATTTTGTAGGTTCGGTTTAATTGACAGGCCCCCGGTCAAATGTTTCAAATTCGCGAATTAAAACCACCTTTGAGGGCGCGGATCGATTTGCTTATAAGCTTTAGCATGCCTTGGGCGCGCGACAGATGGTTCTCGCGCTGCGCGCTCGACGATGCATTGACCTCGCACGTCATTTAGTGATTGTGAATTCTCTGTTGTCAAAGCTCCTTCGGCTTTGACGAACAAATTCTCATCACGTATTACAGTGAGAAGTTGCTAAAATAGCATTGTATGTTGATAAACTAAAACTAGTGACCCAATTTTATATGAAAAATAATTAAAAAATGTTATTATCTAATTAGCTTCATGAAAAGTGATGAAGGATCTTAAAAACTAACATCTAATGTCATTGCACTAGAACAGTAACCAATCAGCATCCAACCAAAATGTCCAAATTATTAGATACAAGTTTTTTTTAGCAGAGTGGCTTATGTGATAAAGAAATCTCCAATTATAACGAGAGTACGACATCTTATGAAAAAAAAAATAAATAAAAATAAATGCAATTTCTACAACTACTGCGCGCCTGTATTGTAAACCGGGCCTAAACAATTCCTCAGAGTATGAAAAACAGGCGCGTGAACCACAAATAACTATTTTTCGGTTTCGGAGTAACCACTGGTATTTTAGTTTGCTAGTGATTTGTCAGTACCGTCCGAGTACTGGCCAGTAGAGCTAACCAGTACTGGAACTCCGACAGGCTGTATTGAGCCAATACTGGGCAGCTGGGGCCGGCCATAAAAGACGTTCACACAATTTTCGGAGTTTTAGACTCCCCCTCCACGCTTTTCAGATTTTGTGTAATTTCCTACTCCCCCTTTCCCTGAAAGACGTACCTAACGTATAAAACCCTTTCTTTTTTCATATTTTTATTTTTTTTCTTCATTATGAAATTACAAGAGATTAAAGCTCTCATAAATTTGAGAAAAATTTATTCTTATAATTAAACATTGAACATTCTTGCAAAAGCTACATAAAAAAAAACTTGATATCATCTCCTTCATCTCATAATTTATGAATACGTTTAATGCAAATCTTCAACGCATTTTTTTCGAGGCCAATCGTCAATTGAAGTTATTTTTGGAAACGATGAAAGGTCGTTTTTATTATCAACACTGGATGCAGAACATTATTTTATCTGGCATTACCAGATTGTCTTCCTAGGGTCCGCTGGATAGCGTTGCGATCGCCTAAGTTACCGCGGGAGAAACTATTGATTTTGAAAAAGTGTACTTCCCAAAATCGATGGATCTTCCTCCCCCCCATATGGTCCAATTCCGTCCGAGTTTAGTACCCATCCCCGGCCCCCTAAGTGGGAATGCCTTTTATGGTCGAACCCTTATATTTTGCAAAGCTCGTATTGTTTGTCCAAAACTTTTATTTTTTTGTTTTTCATGTTTTTTTTAACACTAAAAACAGAAACTATGCGTTTTATCAAAAAGTTGTTAAGGAAAAATTTTTAGATCTTTTTAGGGCGCTCAATTCTACTTAATTCATTTTTCATTTCCTATCTTGTATAGTTGACTGCAAAATGAAATTTTTCATTTTTCATTATCTTCTGTTTGCTTTCTAAAATTCTGTAACTCTGAGAATTTTCTTTTTATCAAAAAAGGTCAAGTTTTCGAGTTCTATAAATAGTTCTACATAGATTTTTGTTACTTTTAAGAAAAATAGTCTGGAATATGTTGAAAATGTGCTCACATTTTGAATTAACATCCAAAATAGCTAGTCTACGAACTCGATCTTTCTTTTTAGGCCTTAAAAAAGTGAGCGAAAGCAGAATCAAATTTGATCAATCTTTCGAAACTTATAGTGGTTACAGAAAACCAAATACAGACAGGTAGAATTCTTCGTAAAAATTGTGCATCTGGCTCAAAAAGGTTCCTGGGTTCATTATTTGAAAGTCGTGAATTACACGACCTCTCTAAGTTCTTCTCAGCAGGAAGGTTCTCGGGTCAATTTTTATAAAGAAATTAATTATTTACCTACTTTTTGGGTTCTTTTTGTCTAAGAGGTTCTTAGTTTAACGCTCTAAAAATCAATTTTGATGAATTTTTTTATAAATATTAAACTTCAGCCATGGTCAGGGAAAGGAGGGATAGAGTTTATCGCCCAGAACAGAATCACAAAGGACGGTTATGAGGGTGTTATCGGAATTCCATAATTTTTTGTATAATTATGTTTTCAAAGTCATTGGTTACGATAATAAATTCAGATTTCCGAAATTCCACATGGCGCATCCAATATGGCGGACAAATTGCGGGAAAAATCATTCAGTCGTTTTAAAACTCGGTGCACATTTGTTTTTGAGGCTGTTGATTAGGACACGCAATTCAGATTTTTAAAATTCACAGTGGCAGATTTAATAAAATGTATCAACTAATTATAAATGTTGCTAAACTTTTAATAACTTTTCTAAGTAAAATGACAGGCATTTGTTTAAAAATTTCGTAGGATTGATCAACCAATTATGAGTTTTGGCAAAATTATAATAAATCCCGCACTAGGAATTGGCGAATACAATATTCCAGCATTGTTAATCTCGAAGTTGCACTTTAAATCCTCTAGTTATTAGTATAGAATTAAAAAATTGTAAATTATAAATTATAAGTTGTGAAAAGCAAGCGTACAATATTTTAGTAGTTGATAAAATCCTTTCTTTGTTGTTGCAAACTGCTGCAGGCAAAAGCTCTGGCATTACGTGTTTCTGAATTAGCAAGGCTGGGTATTTCACGGAATATTAAAGCCTTGAGAACTAATATACAATGACTCTTGATTATTACTTCTAATTTCAAGAAAAAATTTTTAAGAATTTTCGGTCAATTCGGTGATCGTGATCTTTCACTGTTCATTTTTGCCTATTTTCGTGTGCCAGTATCACGATCTCCAAAATAAATTTCTGCAAGACTATTAGTAATCTTTAATATTGCAAAGATGTCACAATCAGATGTGGATACAACAATTTGTTTTTGGGTTAGCGCAGACTCATAGGTATAACTTTTACTTTTTCTCAGTTAAATTCGTGCTTTGCCCGGGAAACTGTATCTTCCAAATACAATTATCCTGTGACTGTGCAAGAAATAATAATTTTAATTGTTAGAAAGCAATCAGCAGTGTAGGATTGCAGTCTAATTTCGATTAGGCCGCTTTATTATAAAATTCGTTGTGATTACTCGTGTGTAACCAACTGGAATTTCATCACTTTCCTGTGGGGTTAATTCGGTAAGCTGGACGCTTTCCATATTTATTTTTGCCCGCTTTTGCTCATTTTTATTTTATATGTACATGCCAGCAAGAAACGTGTAACTTCGAGGTTCAAAAATCCGATGATGATTCGAGCGAGGAATAAATCGAATAAGTTCAAGATCTTCAAGTGCATATCCATGTCCGTATTGAGATGGAAGCATAGTAGGTTTATTAGCACCATTAGGTGGAGACCTGGACTGTAAACATGAGCCTGCAACAAGAAACAAAGGATTACATCTTTCTAAAATCCATTGCGTAAGCAGTATTGGGAGGCGCAGTGAAACCCTTTTATAGCCCTTCCTCATATTGCCCTTCCGAGAATGAGGCCAAGCCGCAGGTAGGTGTAATAGAAGCTGCGTGGGGTCTGGGGTTGTCACTGTGGCGAGCCTTCAGGCGTGCAAAATCAAAAGCGGAGCCGGCTATAATTAGTTAGTTCCGACACACTGTCAGCCTTAAATCGGCCCTATAGAAGAGTTTTACTGTATTTAGTTTTTTTTTATCCAGTTACTGCAACTAGGTAATTTGTTGGTGGCGACAGTAATAACGCAGCCACCTTTGTAACTAAGAAAAGAAAACATTTAACTATTTACATATTTCACAGATTTGTAAGTAGAAAAAAAATTAGTTTTAGTAACTTTTGAAATGTATAGAAATCTATTTCTTTTGAGAATTAATTAAGTAGATTGATTTTGTCAATTTTATTTATTTTTATTTATTTTGTGGCGGTTCATTTTGGTTACATTATTTGGGGTAGGAATATTTTTGAACTCGAAATGGATCAGATTGAAAAAAAGCAATTGTTCATAAATCCTAGGATACAAAATATTTTTTAATCTGTAGAATCCCATTTGGAAAGAAAAAAATGTTCCTCTTTGGTTGAAAAGTCAATTATTTCTCGTTAAAAATCTATTTTTTTCATATAACTGTACTTATTTGTTTGAAAATTCAACTTTTTCAAAAATCTTATTTGTATGTTGACTATTTAATTTTTTTAGAAAGTTCATGATTTGTGGCAATAAAACAACAATTTTTTAAACATTTTCCTTTATTGTTTTTGTATTTATTTTCTATTAATTTTCTCTTTTTCGGTTGGGCAGATCTCTTTTAAAAATTTATAGATAAAATAAATTAAACTGTATTTGACTAAAAATAAACATCTTCTCAAATTTAAGTATCTACTATTGCTTTTCCATTTGAAAATATAACTATTGCATTCTTAATTGAAAACTCATGTATTTTGTTGTTGGATTAAGCGACAAAACAAATTATAAATGTCTGGTAATTATGTTTTGTGGACAAACAAAATTCAATTTTTACCCAAAAGTCATATAGCAAAAATCGCTGTTTTCGGGATTTTGGGTATATTTTTGTGTTTTTCAAAAAAATATGATCCAATTGGGTTATTTGGACTCAGGATTCGGATTCAGAGAGCCCAAAAAATATAGATATATAAAAATATATATATATGGGCAGATCACTTTTTTGTGTGCTGGTGTAATTCACACAGATTTTGATATTTCTAGAGATGTACACTAAGGGTTGCAACTTATTAATAATGATGAAGATGTCTTTTACATGCAAAATTTATTTCATAATCTCAGAGCTAGCGCTCGATACTCTGTTCACTTCTCACTACGTGCACGTCTTTGTACTTGCTCGGCATTTGTACATAAACCTTTTGAAATTAAAGGTCAATCCTTGACAACTGTATTTTGGTGCTTGTGAATTCTCTTTCGTGAAAGCTCTTTCACTTCAACATTTTCATTTTCATCACGCATTTCGTTCTTCGCTCCTTATTTTGTCGTAAGTGCGAACTTTTCTAAATCAAGGGCAACTTAACTATATTTCTAAATAAATACTATATTCATTTCTTTACCTCAGTCTGGGACTGCTTATTCAAATATTGCAAAATAATGTGAAAATTGTATTTTCTATAATTATCTAAATATTTGTTCCTTATTCGTCACTAATTTTTATTCTAAGTGTTTTCATTGTCTTTTTTATGAATGGATAGAAATTCTCACCCGATAAAAAAAAACAACAGTTTTGCTAATCAAGATTTACTTGTAATTATTTTTTTCTTAATATTTTATTTATTTATTTTAAAGACTATGCTTGAAATCCAACAAAAACTGTTTTCTGTGCCTTGTATTTTTTCTTAAAAATGTGATTTTTGTTATTATTGATAATATTTTTCAAGTTTAAAACAAAAAACAAAATAGTTTTTCTTTGGATGAACATTTTTTGTTATTACATTTCTTTCTCGCAATTTTGTGTCGTGAGTGAATAACAAATTTGTGTCTGTTAGTAGCTTAATGTATAGAAGGTAATCGCAGGATATAATATTATTAATATATTAATTTATCTTAAAAAATTTTTAGTTCAGAATATTGTTCTTTTCGATTGAGACATTGCAAAATGACGCTTAAAGTAAAAAAAGGAAAAGTAATCATTGCTGATAAAAAAAGTGCGATCGGAAGTTTTTGGACGCCATAAAAATGTATATTAATTTAAATGAAAGGAAAAAGAAAGTTATAACGCTATGCTCAAAGTAAAGGGCTATATTTTATAAATAAAATATCTCAACTTCTGAGCCTGCTTCCCGTGCTCAACTCCCTATAGAAAATTATTTAAATTTGTTTTAACAAATGCATTAAATAACATGACAATAAATTTTATTGAAAATCAAAGGAATTAGGGACACTTAGATAATTGACATATTTATAACAAAACAAGAAAAAAATATTAGGAAGAATTATTCGAAATAAAGAAAAAAGTATATAAAGATCGTTATATAATTATATGAATGCCCAGAAAAATCCATACATAATATTAAATAATTGCAAATAATTATTCTGAACCACTTTTTAAGAAACTTCTTTTTAAATTAAATGTTTTGTAAAATTTAAGTGGGTATTTAGCGTTCAATGACAATACACGGTTTTTTATAGAATATATGTGTCATAATGTTTTTTGGCGTCAAATCAAAAGTTACACAATTTATATACATTCTTATGCATTTTTAAATTATTTTTTTGAAATATAAGAATCGGTTTTATGATTTTAGCATTTTGAAAAATATAATATAAACTACAAAATTTTTTCACGCGGAATTAAATGCGTATTTTAAAAAGTAGTTGTACCTTTTTCCTATTTCGACGAAATGCCTTCAAATTTGAATCCCAGGCGTTTTTCGACTTCTCAAAAAAGTTAAATGTTTAAAAATATCTCGAATTTTGCAAATTGCTATTTAATACCCTGCTCGTTTACTTTCAATGGCAAAAAGTAGGGCTTCATGTTTCTAATTTTTTATTATAGTTTTTTAATTGATTATATAAAATAAGAAAAACAATTTGTAGTTTAGAGAAGGAATTATTTCCTGACGAAGGCCCGCTTTGAGAGCTGAAACGCTAAAAATGTAACGATTTTTTAACATATACAATAGTTTTTTTCGTTTGTTTGAATTGGACCGTAAGACCGAAAGAAGGAATTTTAAGGAAACTTTCTCTAAAATTTTTTGGCATACTGGTTATAAGTTGTAAGAAACATTTTCGTATGTCAGTATCCGGGTCTCGCAAATAGATTTCAGCAAGAATATCAGTATTCTACAATATTGCAAAGCCGACACCATCAGATTTTGATGAAATAACTTTTTCATGGGTTAGCATAGGTTCATATGCATAACGGGTACTTTTTCTACTTAAATTCGTGCTTTCAAAGCGAAGGTACATTTTTAATATACAAATATAAATATCCTGAGACTAGTTAGTAGTATTGCGGATCCCAGTTTACTCGCGGTTCAACCGCTTTATTATAAAATTTCTTCTGATTAAGCGGTTGTACCCTACAGGAACTTCATTTCTTTCATCTGAAGTCAATATGGTAACCGTGCCGCTTTCCATATTTATTTTTGCCCGTTTTATTTCATAATTACTTTTTATATACATTCCAGCAAGAAAAGTAGTAGACTCCAAAATTGCAAAGGCGTCACCATCGGATGTTGATAAAACAATTTGTTCTTCGGTTGGAATAGGCAGCAACACACTGCGTTTTATTCTCCATTTGATCTGAGTGTTCGCGGGAAAAGCGTATCTTCGAAATTCGAAAATCCGGTCATAATTCGTGCGAGGAGTCAACCGAACTAAATTAAGATCTTCTAGGCCATATCCTTTTCCGTTAGAAGAAGGAAGCCTAGTAGGTGGAACCAAGCACCTGTCACTTAAAAAATAAGGTTTGGTAGGTTCTAGACAAGTGCGATAATGACTGGCCAAAGGAGATCTGAATCTGGACCTCACAAGAGGAGAAGAAGATCTGGCAGAAGAATCACAATTTTGGGTATCAGGAACAACAGGAGCACGTTCGTCAGTGGGAAAAGTGTCTGGCTGGAAACTTGAGTCTGCAACAATATAGAAAGGATCACATTTTCGTAAAGTCTTTGGCGTATGCAGTGTTGGGAAGTATTTAGTTTTTATATCTGGTTACTATGGCTAGGTAATTTTTGTGGTATCGAGTGTAATAACAGAGCCACTTTTGTTAGCCACATTTTTAGACGTAGCCATATTTTTGAGGTTAGGAATTCGATTAAACTCGAAATGAGTCAGACTGAGCAGCAAGGCTTTCAAACATACATTACTGCTAACAATAGAGCAAGAATTTACAAAGAAAAGTTAATTACTTGTATTGCTACGTATTTCTCGCATACAAGTGTCCAAAAAGTAACGAAACACCCAAATAATTTTTCAGGTAAAATATTTTTTTAAAAAGGTCTAGGTCTAGAGTAAATTTAACAAGGAATTGATTGGTGACATTGAATTTGACATTGACCATCAAGGTTATTTTAAGGTTAAATAAGCTTTAGCTCTTTAGACTGCCGTTGTGAAAAATAGGGGCTCCTATTTAAAAAAAGGTGAACTTGACATAACCTTGCAGGTCTAGGTCAAATTCAAGGCCAACGCTCGGCTTTTCTTTAAAATTTACTCAAAAAATGACCTCGAACTTTTTACAATGTTTTACCTAAAAAATTATTCAGGTGTTTTGTTACTTTTTGGACACCCTGTATATGTTTCTTATATACAAAATTGAGGAAACAGTAAATCTTTTAGAGATGGGATTAGGAACTACTTTAAACTAAAGATACACTTTTAGAAGGAAAACATTAATTTTCAGAGCCACACATATTTATTTTCGTATACTCAAGAATATCAATTGTTCTTAAATCCTGGAATTGAAAATTTTATAAAACGTATAGAAACCTTTCCGAGAGGAAAAAAATTTGATCATAGGTTGAAAATCGGATTATTTTTTTTACTTAATTTTAATATTTTGAACAAAATATTTTAATAATAAATTTTAGCTATTTAATTTAATTATATAATACTTATTTTAATTACTTGATTATTTATTTTTAACAAAACTCAACACTTTTGTTACAAAATCATTATATTTGTTTCGAAAACAATTTCTTTGTCTTTATTTTTCAATGCTTCTATTGCTATTCTCTATTTGTTGTTTTTTTAAATTGGAAATGAATATTATGGTGGAATTTATTAAAATTATTCAATGTTGCATTGTAAATTCTCTTGTGTTAAAAATCATTCGCTTCAGCGAGGATATTCTCATTAAGTATCTTGCGCTTTGCAATTAATCGTGTCCAAGGAGCAAACTTTTCTACATTAAGTGCAAATATATTATAATAAATAAATATTATATTTATTTTTGTACCTCAGTCTGTAATTGCTTATTCAGATATTGCAAAATAGTGTTAAAATATTTTTTTTTATTACTTTAATATTTTTTCCTAATTTTGCAATAATTTTTATTCTCAGCTATCCGAAAATATGTATTATTTCAATGAACTTACATTATTAAAATTCATAATATGCATGGACATCGAAACAGATGTGTTTTGATTGTTTACTTCTTATAACTGAAAAAAGTGCGCATCCTAAAAAAACTGTTTTTCAATTAATATTTGATTGCAGTTGATTTGTTTACCGAAAACCTAATTTATTTATTTTCAAGGTAATATTTTTATTGTAATCATGTTTTTTTTTTAAATAATACAAAAAAAGCGTTTCATACCAAAATTATAAATAACGAATTTTTAGGACTTTTTTGATTAAGCAACTTCTGTCCTCACATTTTTTTCGCAGTTTGTGTCTCCTATTTTTTATTCTTTGATAGAAAAATAGGATTTATGATTTTTTTTTTCGAAAAACATTTTTTAATTTTTCAAGTGTATAAAAATTTGCAACATTTTTATTATTAGAAACTAGAATATTTATCACACTTTCCAAATATTTCAAATTTAAAATAAATTTCTAACAACTAAATACAAGAAAGCAACGATAATGTTTTTATAGTCTTTTCAATTTAATTTAGAATCCCAAAAATCAAACTTTTTTAGAATTTCGAATATGAAATTGACGTTTTGCACCACGCTTTTTGAAATTCAGTACTTTTAATTTTATGTGCAAATGAACATCTTAAAAAATTAGGGAACCGGACAGCAAATTCATAGTATATTTTCAAGAATTTGAAGGTAATTTTCAGGACGACAAATCCAACAAGCTAGATTTTCGGCAATGTGATGTATGCAAGTATAAAGGGTTACTTATTGAAAAATTATTTACCTAAAATACATTGGTCGACGGGTCTGCTTGGTTGACTCGAAGAAGCTTCATTTTTCTGGTGAGCGGACAATTTCTCGAGCCGAGGAAGTGAGCCGCCCTGCGAAATAATTTCTGTAAAAAGAATTACACACCAATTAGCAGACCCAACCGGGCGTTACTGTGGCGCAACTATAATATGTTGAATGAATATTATACATGTGACATGAAATAGATCGTAGCATTAAGAAATCGAAACATGGCGCCATCTATTGGTTGCTTATCTAACCTAGATAATGGAGATATTGAAGTGTCGGTCATTGAACTAACTTACAACGCCATCTGTTGGAAACTTATAGAACTTACGAGTAATTATAGCTCTTTGTCCTATACCAAACATTTAATTTACAATACAAAAATATTGAGGTTGATCATCGGGATAAGATGCTATGCCTTTAGTGATCCTATGCCTTTAGTCGGACAAAATTATGGACAATATACAAAATTTCATCAAGTTTTGGTGAAGTAGTTGCAGAGATTAGTTGCGATTAACAGCGTGACTCGTGAATTTTTTAGATAAAGATGTATTTTAAACTTTGCATTTCTACGCTGAGATAATTTTCAAAAATGCACATTTTTAAATTAAATTTTTTTTAATTTTTATAGATTAAAAAAAAATTGAATAAATTTCTAAAAGTTTTAAGTTTCTGATGTAATCATTAAGCATCCTGATTAAGGCAAACAAAAGTAAAAAATAAATTAATATTAAATAAAAATTCGAGCAGAGAGGAACAGCAGTATGAGTGCAAAACGTTGGTGATTATCTTTCGTAAAAGGTTTTTTAATGTGGTTTGATAATGGTAGAAATGAGAAAGACGAAAAAAATTAAAAAGAGAAGTAAGGGGATTTGGTTGCTTGCCTTCTCAGTTTGATTTCCTTCTTTTCAGTTCAAATTTGGTCGTTAGTTTCTTGGTTTCATTATTTGCAATTCTGTATAATGAACTTGATTGGTATATTTAAAACCGGTTTGCTTTTAAATCCCTCTCTTGATTCTCGGATTTGAGGGAGAAAACATCGAGGTTTTGTTGATGTTCCTGCCTTCTTGAATTTTAATTTTTTAAACATTGGTGATTATTATTTTTTACTAATTTTTTACGGTAGCTTAAAATTGGTAGAGAAGGAAGATAAGTTTCACTTTTGTCAGCAAAAAAATTCTTTTCCTTCCTTGGAAATTTTTTGTTTTTTTCAAGTTGCATGAAGATAATTTTGTGGCGGTTTTTGAAATTTGGCCGTTAGAATTTTCGTTTTATTTTAAGGAATTCTGCACGTAATTTTAATGAATTTCTAAAAATTGCAAAACTCTTAAGAATTTTCCAGAATATTGTACATTTTCATATCATTCTGTAAATATTCAGATCAGTCATAAATCTATATGTCTTACATAAGATTTAATTATTGGCTGTGTTATGTAACTGCATACAATTACTTGAAAACAGTTGCATACCCAGAATTGATACGTTGGCTGGTTGGCTTGGTTGATTCGAAGAAGGTTCATCTCTCCTGCGAATCGGCAATTTCTCGCGGCGAGGAAGTGACTCGCTTTGAGAACTTAATTCTGTAAAAAAAAATAAAAATTGATGAATCAAAAATGTGACATTTTTACTTCAAGAAAAACATGGTACAGGAGATGCAGTCTTATTAATTTCACAAATTTTGTAAATTTTCATAATTATAGAAATTTCCTTGTCTCTCATGAAAATTTCTAAATTGTGGCTTGATTCATTTGGATGTACTACTCTTTTTTTTCTTTATCAAGCTTTATCAAGCAAGTATTCAGATCAGAGATAAAAATATGAATAAATAATGAATCACAGATAAGAATACCGATGCATGTTCGAGTAAAAGACAGAGGTATCTAAGTTTCTGAGTGTATTATTAATAGTTTAAAAAATTTATATATTTTATCATATTTCAAGATTCAAAGTATCTTAACTTTATATAACATTACGAGATAGCTAAAAGTATTTTTTGAGATTTCAATACTAATGAAGAGATTTTAAGAAAGTGTTAATAATTTCTTTGAATTTTAAATATTTTAAGGGATTTCAGAGCACTTAAAGTATTTCAGAAGATTTTAAAGGTGATTTTCGAATTCAACGAGTTTTTAGGCGATGTCAAGGATGTTTTGTTTTATTCAAGAACCTCAAACACGGTTTTTAAAGTAAAGATATATTATAATATTATTATATTTACCAATAGAATGTAGGATAATCACAAATGATAGAACTAAATCAGTAAGGTTCGTCATTTTCTCTAACTGAGAAAGAACTGATTACTGTATTAATAAAAAAGTGTATATATCATCATAAAAGATGATTTTTCTGGTGCTTTATTGTGTCATATAATATGTAGAATGTTTCTTATCTTATGAATTATCAACATTTCGAGTTTGTGCTGCTGATGTATTTGCATTTTATTAATTAGTTCATGAAAGAATTTAAGGTTCTAAAGATTATTTTTATTAATACTATAGTCAAACTTGTATTCCGTGATCCCCTTTTTATGTCTACGAGAATTGATGACGCGTGGTAGGGATGAGTGAGAGGAGGTAAATCTGTCCGAGACTCTTGATTTAATATCACGCTCAGTCACAAAATTAACATGAAATCCAAGTTTTACTGATTTTCGGGTTTACCTGGCTCCAAAGTGTCCTTGGTTAATTATTATTTAAAAGTCACGAATTAAAACCATCTCCATTAAGATTGCATCATAACTTGATATACCGAACGGTCTTATTTTAAATCTTAAATAAATCATGAGTATCTTTGATTGCCGATTCTTATTTCACTGTGGTTCACACTTGAAATCAACAGGTTATAGGCCCAGGATCGCGGAAGTGAGTAGTATCGAAATTAACTTATTTGAAGCGAGTACAAACTAATTGTAAAGTGACTAAATGTCTTCTAGGAAAACCGACCAGAACTACCTTTCCGAAAAAGTCCGTACCCAGTACCGAGCTTCTCAATATCGTACGTGCACACGGATATTTTTCGACCTTTGAGAAACAAATCGCTGAGCTAGGAAAAGTATTTTGCCACTTTGATTAGCGACAGTTCTGGTCGTAAACAAAAGCTTCTAATGTGTCCCCTAAGGGTTTACATTTTTCTTGTACTAAGAGCAACAGCCTTGAGTACTTATAGAACCTTTTTTCTAGAGGTACCGATCCCGCGGCTCTCGGGAGATGGACAACTGCCTTGCTAGGCTAGTGTTCACCGCATGGGCCACCGAGGCTCATTCTTTTAAACCTAAAAGCGATATTCAACCAGTTGAAGAAAATTTGAAACTACAGACAGAAAATCCAGCTGGAAAGAGGAACAAGAAGGTACAGTCCCACAACGGGTCGGCATACTGCAACAAGGAATTGGAACACTCCCTGAAATTTTGCAGAATCAAACGAAGATTTACAGTGTCCTATTCGCGACAAACATAACGGTATGGCAGAAAGTAGGAATAGCGCTCCAGTTTAGATGGCTAGATGTCTGCTGATCCAAGCAGACCTCCCACCTATGTACTAGGCAGAGGCAGTAGCCACTACAAATCAGATTTGCAACCCATGTTCTCCAAATAGAATTCAAGGTGGGATCTCTTTTGTGGTGGGTGAGAAACCCAATATTTTTTACTTCAGAAACTGCGGCCGTAAAGACTTCGTGATTAACGAAGCACCTGAAAGAGGGTTCTACGTTGCTTCAGCTAAGGAATCGGTGCTTGTTAGATATTATGACGTAGCCTTTTTAGGTGATTTCAGAAATACCAGAGTGTACGAGAATTTTACCCCAGGAGATTTTTAGATGATGGAGGAAGCTTCGGAATGTAAAAGTACGAGACGTATCTCTTACGAACCATCAGATTCCTTGGAGCAATCAAGCGGATATCGTTAGAGAGTGGAAGAATAATCTCACCGAAGTAATAATCCCAGCAGCTCCATTGTGAATTTGAAACATCGGAGAACAACTTTCTGGAGATAAAGAATGAGAAGACATTGAAACACCCTGTCACGAGAGAACAAAAAATTCCAAAAAAAGGGGCTATGGTCGCCCTGTGACTGCTAGAACTAGAAAAAACCAGCTATGAAGGATCAGGCCAGATCACTCATTGAAAATGACACTTTCGATTTACTTTATCGGTCTGAGAATTAAGTGTTATGAATTGTCAAATGGTGCTAAAAACAGATACGGTGAAAATAAAAAGCCTAAAAGAAGAAAATTCTGATTTTTAACGAGACCTTCGCCCCCGTTGTTATTTTAGGCTTAAGCAAAACCGTCATGTCTTTTGCTTTTAATAAAGATCTCATTTTGCATCAATTAGACGTTATGACTGCCTATTTAAATTGATGACTAGGTGAAGAAATCTTCATAAAAGTACCTAATTTTTTGAAAGAAGGATGGTCAGAGATGATTTATTTAAAGAGATTCAGAAACAAAACTAGGGAAGAAGTCAAGGTCGTGGTTGAAGAAATCTAGAAAAAACAAGGGTTTAGAGATTTGGTTTTTTAGAAACAAGGAACAACTTCAGATTACTCCTGCCAGAAGCAATATACTAATAGCCTTTCGACTTATTTCAGAATAAAGGAATAAAGCCCTTAATAACTCCATTAGATCCAAGAACCAAGCTGGAAAGACCAGCATAAATTAAAAAGGAAGAACTTAGCGAATTTCTATTCCGTGAAGTAATAGGATCCCTGATGTACCCAGCTTTGGGAACACGTCCAGATATCGCATTTGTCGTAAATAATTATAATCAATTTAACGGCTACTGAACGAGAAAATAGTGGGTATATGCTAAAAGGCTTCTAAGGTACCTTACAGGAATTTCGGACAGCGAACTAACTTTATCGAAAATTGGAAAATATTTTGAAGGCTACGCGGATGGAGATTGGAGAATTTTCTCGACAGATCGTCAA
This sequence comes from Druon quercuslanigerum, assembly GCA_010014905.2. Taxonomy (NCBI): domain Eukaryota; kingdom Metazoa; phylum Arthropoda; class Insecta; order Hymenoptera; family Cynipidae; genus Druon; species Druon quercuslanigerum. Next base: position 2,814 of record JAAAKG020177123.1, on the reverse strand, counting down.
ACATATAGTGGATTTACTTTTATTTTTATTTTATTTTATTTGCAGCTGTTAGCTGGAGGGCTAGAGAGCCAATGAAGCAGTTCATAAATTAAAAAAAATATTAAAAATTATTAAAGGAAAATCAGCATATATTGATGTAGCATCTAAATAAGTTAAGATCCTTGAGAAATAAAAAATATATATTCTTTTAGAAGTTGATCTTTACAAATAAAAAGGTAGTATTTTAAAGGATTACAATTTACTCGCGGTTAATTCTCCTTATTATAAAATTTCTTGTGATCAGGCGATTAAAACCTACTGGAACATCATTCCTTTCTTCCGGGGTCAATGCGGTAACCCTGCCGCTTTCAATATTTATTTTTGCCCTTTTTTTCTCGTTTCTAGAAAATATATACATTCCAGAAAGAACATTAGTAGATTCCATAATTGCAAATACGTCACCATCGGCTGTTGCTAAAACAATTTGATCATGAGTTGGCAAAGGGTGCAATGTATTTTCTTTCATTCTCCATTTGATTCGGGTATTAGCGGGAAAGGTGTATCTTCGAAGTTGGAAAGTCCGGTCATGATTCTTGCGGCATGTTAACCGCAGAAATTCAAGATCTTCAAGCCCATATCCACATCCGCGATTAGAAGGAAGCCTAGTAGGTGGAACCAAGCACCTGTTACTGGATGAAGAAGGTTGAGAAGAAGGCGGCCCGACAGGATCATGACTGGCAGAAGGAGACCTGGATCTGGACCTCATAGTAGTACCAGACCTGCCAGGAGAATCAGAATTTCGGGTACCAGGAATAATAGGAACTGGTTCAACGTTATGTAAAGATCCGGAGTCTAATCTTAAGTCTGCAAAAGTAAAGAAAGGATGAACCATTTCTAAAGTCCGTGACGTGAGCAGACAGGCGAAGTATTTATTTTTTTCTTATTTATTTACTACAATGTATTTTTTTTGGTAGCGATAGTAAACACGCGATTATTTGATTATTATTTGATTTTCACTGTTTAAATTGTGTTGATTGGTTTTTAAAAATCATGGTCAAACGCAAGTTTGAGCTGAAGTGTAAGCGCACCTAGGGCGTACGTCTGTTCCATCTCGCACTTCGCGCTCGATATTATAGTCAATTCTTTTATGCATTGAGTGCAACTCTATTATATCATATAAATAATTTATCCTCAGCTTCTTGAAAATTGTATAAGTTCAATAGTCGCGTTTTTCCATATTTTATTTGTTTTATTTTTAATGTTATTTTATTATAAGTAAAACAAAAATTACGCGTCCTATGATAAACATATTCAAAACAAATTGGTAACCCTCTTTCGGCTGAAAAACTTTTGCAGGTTTATTTTTTATATAGCTTGTGCTGTTTTTACACAAATTAATTTGTTTATTAATAATGTTATTTTATATTATTTAAACAATAACTAAGCAATCTATAAAATATGATTGTATCCAAAAATTATTATTTTTATTTTTAGTATTGCTTTTTGCGAATAAACAAAAAGTACCCAAATTATCAAAAAGTGGTTATAAAAATTTATAGATGTTTTTTGGAAGCAAATTTTTGTCCATTATTCTTTCCTCGTATCTAGCACAGTTCACCTAAAAAAATTAAATTTTTTATTTTTCAGTGCTGTTTGGGCGATAAAAATTTATATTTTTGATTTTAGAAGAAAATTCATATTGTTAATATGATTAGCTTGTTAGGTTTATAAAAATAAACGTTTTTCTTTTCTCAACTTTTTTTCCAATCCCGCGTTTTTTGGTTTAAAATGTTAATTTTTCTTTGTTTATTTCAGTTTGAATCAATCCACAGAACTTCCAATATACGGTCAGTTGCTTTTTCATTAAGCTCTTCGAAAGATCGGAATAAGAACTTCAATTTAAAAAACTAACGCTAGATTTGAGCAAACTGTTAATAGTACAAGTAATTATTTTTAATGAAAATGTTATATCATCAGCGGATGGTACTTTACCAACAGTAGATAGCCTTTTACAAACGTAAAGGCAAAAAAGCCATAATATCGATCAAGTTAAGAATCTTCAATAACAGAAAATGCTACATGTCTTAATCAGAATAGATAGAAAATAATGTTTTCGAATTTTCAAACTATATTTTTTCTAAAAAAAATACCTTCTCTTCGCGCTCCACTGGGGATCGAACCGCAAAACTTCCAATATTCGTTCAGGTGCTTTTCCATTAAGCTATTAGAGGGATAGGAAAAAGAAATTGAATTTAAGAAAATAACGTTCGATTCCCAATTGAGAGAAAAGAGAAGATCTCTTTTCCAAGAAAAAAATCAATTTAAAAATTTGAAACATTTATTTTCAATCAAGTGTGTTTAAGACGTTAAGCATATTCTGTTATTGAAGATTCTTAAATTGATCGATATTATTGAGTTTCTGCATCTAGGGTTGTGGAGTGTTATCTACTGTCGGTAACGTACCAGTCGCTGATAATATAACAGATTCATTTAAAATAGGTACTTTTTTACAGAAAATATCTCTTACAACTTAGATTTTTGGCTGTGATGTATTTGTTGGTAACGTGTTATTAAAAAGAAGTTACTCACTCCAACTAGATTGGACGGCTGGTTGACTTGGTTGACTCGTAGAAGGTTCATTTCTCCGGCGAAAAGGCAATTTTTCGCGCCGAGGAAGTGAGTCGCTTTGAAAACTTAATTCTGTAACAATCATTCAAAATAAATGAATTTTCAATATTGGTTAGACGCTCGGACTTCCCCTCAGAGGTCCGGGGTTCGATCCCTGAGCCGGTACCTCTGGAAATTTTTCTATGTACCTTCACCGAGGTTCTGGTG
>JAAAKG020177112.1:0-26537 GCA_010014905.2 Druon quercuslanigerum | reverse complement strand
GTGGGAGGTGTGTTAAGGAATAGGAAGAGGGTGAATGAAAAATGTAAACCCTTAGGGGACACATTAGAAGCTTCCACCAAAAAAATGAATGATTAACAAATTAGTTGAATTTGTACAAAATAAATGCATTTTTAGTCAGATTGTTGAATTTTCAAGATTAATTTTCTACCAAAAAATGAATTTCCAAAAAAATGCATAAATTTTTAATAAAATGTTAAAATTTCAACTAAAAAGCTCAATTATAAACCAAAAATTTATAGATCATCTTTGAAGTCAAAAAATTAAATCTTTAATATAAATACAAATTTTTAACTAAATAATGAAAATTTTAAACCAAGGAGATGAATTCCTTACCAAAAATTTAATAATAGATTTTTTGATTAAAAAGAAGTATATATTAACGGGAAAATATAATTTTCCTACAAAAAGATGAATTTTCAATCTAAAAGGACGAATTTTCACAAAAAAGTTGAATTTTTAACGAAACAATTAATCTTTTAACCTTTAAAATAAAACTTTTAAACAAAAGAGATAAATTCTAAACGAAAAATACAACAGACATTTTACTTAAAAAGAAATTATGTTTTAAATAAAAAAATTTATTTTTTTGCCAAAACATAAATTTTCAATACAAAAGAATGAATGTTTAGCAAAATAATTAAATTTTTAACCAAAAAAGATGACCTTTGAACAAAATAGCGAATTTTCAAGACATAAATAAAAATTTCAACCAAATATTAGAATTTTTATCCGAAAGAGATTAATTTTGAGCCAAAAATATAGTAGTAGATTCTTCAACCAAAAAAGAAAAAACAAAAAAAACATAGTACTAGACTTCCCAATTAAATTGAACTAGCATACAATCAAAAAATAGTTAAATTTCTACAAAATGAATGCATTTGTAGTCAGATTGTTGGATTTTCAAGTTTAAAAAATAATTTTCTAATCAAAAATGAATCTACCAAATATTACATGAATTTTCTAAACAAAAGAGCAAATTTTTAAAAAAGTTGCATTTTCAACGAAATAATTCATTTTTCAGCCTTTGAAATAAAATTTTTAATTTAAAAATATGATAGTAGACTTTTTTAATTAAAAAAAAAACATCTTTCAAGTAAAAAAGTTTATTTTTCTCTAAAAAGAAAAATATTTAATCCAAAAGGACGAATGTTTAAAAAATAATTGAATTTTTAAACAACAAGAAGATAATTTATGATAAACTAGTTCAAATTTCAACCAAATAGTTGAATTTTACAACAAAAATTTTGGCTTATTAACAAAATGGTTGAATTTCAACAAAATCGATGCATTTTTAGTCAAATAGTTTATTTTTCAAGAAAATTTATAAATTTTCAACTTTTCTTTGAATTCTTAACTAAAAAAGATCAATTCCAAGCCAGAAATGCAAAAAAAAAAAATAATTTTCAAGATAAAAACAAATTTGCAACAAAATGTTAAAAATTTGAAGCAAAAGGATGAATATTCAACCATAAAGATATTTTGGACAAAATAGTTTATATTTCAAAAAATTAATCGAATTTACAACAAAAAAAGATTTTCTCAATAACAAAATAGTTGAATTTCTACAAAATAAATGCATTTTTAGTCAGAGTGTCGAATTTTCAAGTTTATAGATTAATTTTCCACCAAAAAATGAATTTTCAATAAATGCATGAATTTTTAATAAAGTATTTGAATTTTAAACTAAAAAAAAACATAGTACTAGACTTTTCAGTGAAAATGAATTTTCAAGTTTAAAAATGAATTTTCTAATCAATAATGAATTTACAAAATAATACATGAATTTTCTAACCAAAAGATCGAATTTTCACAAAAAAGTTGAATTTTTGACGAAATAATAAATTGTTCAACCTTCAAAATAAAATTTTTAATCAAAAATATGATAGGAGAATTTTAATTTAAAAGAAATCATCTTTCAAGTAAAAAAGTTTTTTTTTTCTACCAAATGATAAATTTTCAGTTCAAAAGGACGAATGTTTAAGAAAATAATTGAATTTTCAACCAAACAAGGATGAATTTTAAACAACATAGCAAATTTTCAACAAATACATTTTTTTAAAATTTTTAATTTATTTTAATTTTGAGCCAAAAATATAATAGTAGTTTTTTCAACAAAAAAAGACAAAAAAGTATAGTACTGGACGTTTCAATTAAAATGAATTATAATTCACTAAAAAATGATCACTTTTCTACCAAAAAATTAATTTTAACTCCAACTGAAAAGATGGATTTTCATCAAATTATTTGAATTTCTGGCAGAATCATTAATCTTTCATCCAGATAATAAATCTTTAAACCAAAACTGGTTGGATTTCCTTATAGGGTTCTATTAATTCAATTTGGATTTGGACGAAAAAAAAATCATAAAAAGTAAACAAAAATTTCAAACCAGAGAGAAAATATGAATTTTTTTAAAAAAAGGGGAAAAGAGGGGAAAGAGTGTGAAGTCCGCCGTGTAGATAATTTCCGACGATAGTGTACCAACGACAGCTGAAATAAATCGAGTCCAGGTTGCGGTGGCAATTCGGCGAGTTGTATAGAACAGAGTCGTTTTCTCTCGCACCCTATCTTTTTCCTTTTTCTATGATTCCCTTTTCCTCGCAAAGTTGATTGCACTGGGAATATAATTTGATTCTTTCGGTGCCCGGTCTCAATAGACGCAGTAATCCTAGCTCGCTGCTTAATGAAAAAATATTATTGGCTATTCTTCTTCCCGCGGCGTTGCTAATCCCGTTGCAGAAGAGTTCGCGGCAAAATTGCATTTTTACGATACAAAAAGGGGAAATGAGAGAAGTGAGGAACGACAGTTTTTTGTAATTGTTCCAGTTTTCGATGCACCTCATACGCCAGGCCGCGTACGAGCTCCATCGCGCTGCGGCGCGGCGTTATCCGGATCTGAAGATTGGTTATTTAACCCACTCTCGATCGACACCTTAATCAACGTTGAAATACGAAATACAATTGAGGACAAAAAAATGCATCAAGAAGGAATTCCAAGAGTGGAATTCTATAAGAGACACAATGTTACAAAGAAAAAACTGAGGCTTCCATTGGAACTCATTTTTGGTTCCAAAGGAGCTGCAACGGGTTCGAGAGGATTTTAATTCTAATTGAGTGTATTTATAATGAACCCATTTTTCGCTTTGCCCACTTCGAAATTTTATTTAATGATAACATAAGTTGTACCTTTAAGCACACATGTAATCGAACTCTGATGGTCATAACCTAATGAAGATAATTATATTTAAAAATATTACCGAAAATAAAATAGATGTAAAGACTTGATAAATATAATTTGCAGGTTATGCAGCCAAGTTGTCAACATAAAGGCATATTCATATGCAAAAAATTTTCCACGTAAGTCATCGGCAGTGTTCCGAATCTTGGGAACTTTTTAAACTGCGCTTGCGTCGCACCGACAACCCGATTGGTCACTGTTCGCGCGCAGATTTTTAATTAAATGAATATTCGCATTTAATATTTATAATAAATAATGATTGAGAAATACCCAAATTAAAATTTCCCAATCCTAAAATAAGATTTTGGAGTGAGAGATACAAAAAATTCGATTTTAATGAAAAAGAGGTTAGGAATCCTGAGTTTAGAGAAATAAATCATTTTTGTTTGTCGCAATGGCTAATATCGTCTCTTTCGAGTTTTAAAATTAACTTTTTGTTTATTTCCGATAGTGCGAATTAAAATAAAATCACTGAAATTACCAAACATGAATTAAGAATAATTAATAACTGCACGTGTAAATGTTATATCATACATTTTTTTAATAACTAGTAATTATCTTATTTATTATTGAAGAATAATAAGATATAATTTTAGAGCGAATTTTAATTTGAACCCTAGCGGACTGAAGATCCTTCTTAAAAAACTAAAAAAAACTGAAAGATCACCTTTTAAATTGTTCAAATTCGGATTCTACGTTAAAATTTCCCATAGAAACTCACGAAGTAATCGCAATACTTTTTCTTGTAGTGTTAAAAACTTTAAAAAATAAAATACCTTCCATTTACATGGGCCGAAGGCGGCTGAATGCTAGCGCGACGCAGTGGAAACCTCAGACAACAACGCTGCGATGCAAGTGAGAGCAGTCAAGGAGTGTCCTTGAGGTTACGAGACGAGATGTTTGTTGACGTATGTACTTGCTAATTTAAAATATTGGCTTCTTTTTTTTACGTTAATTTAATTATTACATATATTTATTTACATTTATTTGCAAATTTTGAAATTTATTTTTAAACTTCGCGCGCAACATACTACTTGAGCTGTTATAAATGCGCTTGAAGTCACCTTCAGCAGAAGTTAATGACATTTTTTTAAAAACTTTAACTCTGCAAAAAAAAGTATTCCGATTACTCCGTGGGCTTTTAATCGAAATTGTAACGTAGATTTGGAATTTCAAGAATTTAAAAGTTGATATTTCTGTTTCTCTTTTATTTTTTGAAGAAGGAACCGAAGGGGGACTCCGTGGGGTCTTTAAGGGTACTTTGTAGAGGCTCCTTTCGTTTCCCTCGGTCCGCCAGCATAGTTTTTTCTGTGTATAATTAAATAAAGTAAAATAACTGTTAATTTATTATTATTACTGCGAAATCTAGAAACCTTAAAACTATGAATAGGGCAATCTGCATTAAATTCTTATGAAGATTTCCAACATTTGTTTGAGATTTATTCCGGTAATTACATGAAATTTGTGAATTCCGGGCGAACTATGAATTCCGTGAATTCCGTAAATTCTTTGAATTTCACGGAAGCCTTAAATTCCTTGAATTCCTTGAATTCTAGAAATAGGCGCTTTAACCACTAGACATTAACCAAAACTTTGGTTTCGTCAGAAAATTTATTAATTTTTTTCTTCCAGGAACAAGTCTTATGAGAAATGATTTAAATGTTTTCTTTAATTTTTCGCTTCAGTAGGTGTCGAGTGAATGGCTACTAGACTTCTATTATAAAATTCCAGTACATGAGGCACTACATGTATTAGAGCGTTTGCAAGACGAAAATTGTGCAGAAGGAAATCATGGAATTAATGGAATTAAGGGAATTCAGGGAATTGGCGGAATTCACCGCATTCATGGACTACCCGGAATTCACGAAATTCATAAAATTTACGAAATTCGTGAAATTCAAGGAATTTAGAGAAATAAAGGAATTCACGAAATCTGTGGAATTCCCAGAATTCATGAAATTCACAGAAGTCACGGATTTCAAAGACTTCGGGGAATTCAAGGAACTCACGACACACATGATATTAACAGAAGTCACGGATTTGATAGATTTCAAGGAACTCACTAAATGCATGAAATTCACGGAATTTCTTGAATTCAGGGACCTAATGGAATTCACAAAATTCAAGGAATTGCAGGTATTTTCGAAATATATGGCATTGATAAAATTGACGGAATAAATGAAATTAAATGAATTCACGGAATTTATGGAATTCACTGAGTTTATGGAATTCACGGAATTTGTGGAATTCAAAGAATACACGGAATTCACGAAATTCATGAAATTCACGGAATTTAGAGTAAGAAAGGAATTCACGTATCTATGGAATTCCCAGAATTCATGAAATTTAAAGAAGTCACGGATTTCATAGAATTCAAGAAACTAACTAGATGCATGCAATTTACGCAATTAACAGAATTCAAGGACATAATGGAATTCACGAAATGCAAGGAATTACAGGAATTTTTGAAATCTATGAGATTTATAAAATTGACGGAATTAATGGAATTGAATGAATTCACGGAATTTATGGAATTCACGGAATTTACGGAATTCACGGAATTCATAAACTTAAAAGAATTCACTGATTTCATAAAATTCAAGGAGTTCACTAAATGCATGAAATGCACGCAATTAACAGAATTCAAGGACCTGATGGAATTCACGAAAATAACGGAATTCAAGAAATTCAAGGAATGAAGGGAATTTGCCGAATTCATGGAAATAAAGAAATTTAGGTTATTTAGGGAATTTGCGGTATTCATGGAATTCAAGGAATTAGTAAAATTTTCGAAATCTATGGCATTGATAAAATTTACGGAAAATATGGAATTCAAGGAATTCATTAGATTAAAGGAATTCAAGGAATTCATGGAATTGAATAAATTCATGGAATTGAATGAATTGACGTAATTTATAGAATTCATGGAATTTATGGAATAAAGAGAATTCACGGAATTTATGCGATTAATGGAATTCATGAAATTAACAGAAGTCACGGATTTTATAGAATTTAAGGATCTCACTAAATGCGTGGAATTCACGGAATTAATAGAATTCAAGGACTTAATGGAATTTACTAAAAATCACGGAATTTACGAAATTCATAAAATTCATGAAATACATGAAATTCACGGAATGTAGAGAAATAAAGGAATTCACGAAATCTATGGAATTCCCAGAATTCATGAAATTAAAAGAAGTCACGGATTTCATAAAATTCAAGGAACTCACTCAAAGCATGGAAACTCTCGGAATTATCAGAATTCAAGAACTTAATGGAATTCACGAAAATCACAGAATTCACGAAATTCAAGGAATTAAGGGAATTAGGAGAATTTTCAGAATTTATGGGAATGAAGAAATTTACGGAGCTTAGGGAATTTGCGGTATTCATGAAAGTCAAGGAATTAGTGGAATTTTCGAAATGTATGGCATTCATAAAATTCATGGAAAATATAGAATTCAAGGAATTCATTGAATTGAATGAATTCAAGTAATTTATAGAATTCCCTGAATTTCTTGAATGCCATGAATTCCACGATTTTCTTGAATTTCACAAATTAGTTAAACTCCGTAAATTGCTTGAATTCCATGACTTCCATGAATTCCATCATTGCCATAAATTCCTTGAATTCTCTGATTTTCTTGAATTCCATGAATATCGTAAATTTCGTAAATTTGTTGAATTCCGTGAATTTCGTGAATTCCATGAATTCCATGAATTTACTGGATTTCTTGATTTCCGTGCATTCCATGAATTTAGTGAATTTATTGAATTCCGTGAATTCCCTAATTTTCTGTGAATTCCGTTAATTCCATGAAATCCACGAATTTCGCTTGTTCTATGAATTCCGTAAATTCTGTGAATTCCACGAAATACTTAAATTCCATGAATTCTTTGAATTCTAGAAATAGGTGCGATATACACTATACATTACCCAAAATTTTGGATTCGTCAGAAAATTTATTTATTTTTTTCTTCCAGGAACAAGTCTTCTGAGAAATGATTTAGATGTTTTTTTAAATTTTTTCGCTTAGCAGCGTTACCTTGCGTTTGTGAAATAAACTTCCAATACATGTAGTGGAAGTTTCTAACAGAAATTTTTAACAGTGCACTTTCAAAAAAGTGCAAACTGATAATGCATTGGATCCTCAAGAAAAGAAAAAACGTGAATTTCCTTTTGTGTTGCCTGGATCGATTTTTGTGCAATTATTGTCGATTCAGACCAAGCGGGTAGCTCTTAACTGCCCAAGGGTATGCTGTACTATGATTCATCCCCCAACCGTTATTTTCGCATTACCGAACCAACTTCGCCTCTGCCCTGCGGGAATACCTTTTTGATTCGAGGATGCCCCATAGTGGATAGATGAAACGTATTACTCAGTTATTCCTGCGTTAACGTGTCAGTTATGAAAATTCTCTCCTCCGCTAAAATAGAGAGCAGTCCATCAATTTGCGGAGAGTGCTGACTGACTTCCCTCATATTTTTCTTTCTTCACCGTATGCATAAATGACAAAGTTGCATATTGACATTTCACTTAATCGTAAGTGCTTTTACCTTCACAAAATCAATCTGTATGTCAATATTTGGAATGATGTCATTTTCAATATTTAGAAATCGATTCAGCATTTTCTACCATTTATCTGTCACAAAAAATATAAAAAAAATTCAGGGTGGCCGCAAAACTTTGTTTTCAAAGTTTCGAAAATTTTTATAAACGGAAAGTTCTCGAATTAGTTTTTATAAAAAAATATTTTCATATTTTTGTTAAATTACAACCTGATAGCTGGAATGTTAAACATCATTATTAATGCATTTTAAATTAAAACTTTATTCTTTTCAGTTTAAATTTTCAAACTTTTTGGCGCGCTCACTAGAGGCGCTGCACGTCTGTTTGCTCGCACTTCTCATTTAAGGTGGTGCTTCTATTGACTTTTTACACACTCTATGTCTTAACCACTGTTTCTGTTTTTTCAATCAGCTGATTGATTATTATTGTTAGAGGCCGTACTTAAATTACGTAACAATTTATAAAAATGTTTTGCTAGTTATTGCTAGCCAAATAAGGCAGGGGCGCGAAAATATTTTCAAAATCCTTGATCATTAATATTTAAGTACTAGCATTTTAATCTTGCAATCCTTAAACACAGAATCATTCCTTAACGGACTAAAACAGTATTTCAGACACAAATTTCAAAATTTCAGATTTATTAATTTATTTTGAATGAAAAATGCATTTTTTACTATAAAAGATGCATAATTTTTAATAAAATAATTAAATTTTCCACAAAATAACTAAATTGTTAACATACTTGTTATATTTTTAACCTAAAAAGATATATTCCCAAACTTTGTGTCATACTTTATATTTCAATAAAAAAAGATTAAATTTATAAATTTTCATTTACTAAAATGATGAATTATCAACAAATAAAGATTTTCCACTGAAGTTTGTTTAAATCGTTTAACCTGCAAACCGAAAGACAAATTTTCCCAACAAAAATGAAATTTCCAAACATAAAATATGAATTCTGCATTAAATTAATTTTTCACGAAACTAGTGTATATTTACCCAAACGGAAAGAAATTTCAACCAAGAAAATTATTTTTTTACTAAGAAAGGAGAATTTTCAACCAAAATAGATCAATATGAAAATATCGGAAAAGTTTCACTCTCAGTCAAAAAATTAATTTAAAAACAAAAAAGGCTTTTCCACTAAACAGTTAAATTTTTCAACCGAAGACATAGGCCCTTAATCAGAATAATTATTTAAAAAAAAATTTAACTCAATTTTCACCATCGTAGTTGAATTTTCAATTTAAAAAAATTTATTTTCAAAGATTTTAAAAAAAATCTTTCTAAATTTTAATCTAAGAGATAATTTTTCAACTATAAATATAAATCTTACAATAAAATTTTCTTTACAAGAGACTAGAGACGAACAACATTAAAAGAAAAACGTTTTGTAACCAAGAAATAACTACAAATTTGTTATAAACTCTGATTATAAAAATATAATAAATATAAAAAAATGATCTTCTTGGAAAAAGGACACTACATACAATAATATTTTATTTATCAACTTTTTTCGCCTAAATTACATCTACTTTGAATATAAACAAATTAAATTTATGGAAAAACAAAACAAGTTGCAGTAAAATGTTTAATAATAATTTTTATTTGAATAAAATGCGCATTTTTCTAATGATACAAATAATACAGTAAAAATACGTTTGGTAAAGAATAATAAAAAAGAATTAAAAAGGATATTTGTAGATTATTTATCAATATATTTTTAAAAAGTGCGAGGCATGATATACGTGATGAGAATGAGTTCGTTAAAGCCAAAGGAGCTTTAACGAAAGAGAATTTACAATCACCAAATACCAGTTCTCGATGCTTTAAAACGCAGCGCGCGAACCGACAGTTGCGTGCTATAGGCGCGCTAAAGCCTGCCGCTTGCGCGCGCAGCTATAAGAGAATGTGCCCGCGCAGTGGGCAGATTTAAAATTTTTTAAATGTATCAGTTTTTAATTTATTATTCTCAAGGAGTCCACGACCGAATTGACTAGAAAAAAAGTGAAAAAGTTCAAGCAAATTGAAAACAATTCAAAAATATGGAAAAAGTAATTGAATTCAATCAGTTTGAATTCAAAGGAATTCGCAAAAATTTTATGAAATGTCTAAGAATCCAAGGTAAGTTTATATAACTTAAGAAGAAATTAAACAAGAAATATAAAAAATTATAAATTTAAAAAAATTGCAAAGGATTCTAAGAAACCTAAAAAGAATTTAAGGTAATTTAATAAGAAATCAGGATTTGATGAGATATGATATTTTCTAAAATCCTAAGAATATTGATAAAAAAACGAGAGCTTTTAAAATTCCTTAAAATCGTTAAAATATTCGAAAATCTGACAAAATCCCTTTATATTAAATTGTCCATGCTAAATGTTTCAATTTATCTCAAAATTCTTGGAAATTCTTCACAACAGTATACAAATTTTTTTAAATCTCATAAAATATTTAAAAACCTTAGAAATACCTTGAAGCTGTAAAACTCTTTAAAAAAGTCTTAGAGTCTTCTAAAATATCCTAAAATATTTAAAATCTTTTGTAATCCCTTTACATTGTTTAAATCAGCTGAAAGTTCCTTTAAATTTAAAGAAATTTTGTTACGTTATTAAAATCCTTCCAAACTTTTTAAAAGCTCATAAAAATGCCTTAAAATCTTTTATACTACCCTAAAATGTTTGAATTTTTAAAAATATCTTTATATTATTTAAATAAATTAAAACTTTCTTGGACACTTTTTAAAATTACCTAACCTTTCTAAAATCCTTTTGCTTTTATGAATCTCTTTTAACTTTTTAAATTTCTTGAAAATACCTTGGAATCTTAAAATCCTTTGCAAAACTTTCGTAATCCCTTGAAATTGTTGAAGTTAATTAAAAGTACCTTATAATCTTTAAAAATTTAAATATGTTTTCAGAATCCTTTTAAACATTTTTAAGCACTTAAAACTTTTTCAACCTCTTTGTAATTCCTTAAATTTTTTTAAAAACCCGTACAGTTTTAAAAATCATTTGGAATCACTTAAAACTATTAGAATCTACTAAATTTTTCTTAGAAATTTCGACAATGCCCTGAAATATTTAAAATCCTTTGAAATATTTTGAAATCTCTTGACACTTTTTGAATCTTATGAAAATCCCGTGGAATAATTTAAATTATTCTAAAATATTTCAAATAATTTAAAATTCCATTAATTTACTGAAATAAATAAATAATTCCTTGGAATGTCTTAAAATTCCTTGCAACGTTTTAAAACCTCTAAAATATTTTGAAAAAGCTTGTGGCTCTTGAAAATCATTGGAACTTAAAAATTTCCCTAATATATTTAAAATCCTTTGAAATCCTTTAAAATCACTAGACACCTTCTAAAAAAGGAACATCTATTAAAAATTGAAAAAACATTTAATTTTTTCAAATCCTTTCAAAACATTCTCATTCACGAAAATATCTTAAAATCATTATAATTCTTGAAAATTTCTTGTAGTTTTTTTTGAAAATATTATAGAATCTTTTAAAATACCCTAAAATATTTTAAATATTTTGAAATCTTTTGAAATTTCTTAAAACTTTCTACAACTTTTTAAAATTCCTTGGAATCTTAAAAAATATCTAAAAATCTGAAAATCTTTAGGAATCACTTAAAATCGTTAAAATTTATTAAAAATCCTTCGGAACCTTATAAAATACCCTGAAATATTTCAAATCCTTCGAAATCTTTTGAAATCCCTGGAATTTTTTTAAGCTCTTAAATATTTCTTGAAATTTTTAGAAATGTAAACAAATTTTAAAAACCCTTTAGAATCACTTAAAAAGTCGAAACCTGTAAAATATTTTTTGAAATCTTTTTAAATTTCCTAATATCTGTAAAATTGTCTGGAATCACTTGATATTATTGAAATCTATTAAAAATTTCTTGGGATCTTATAATGTATCCTTAAATACTTAAAATCCTCTAAAATCTCTTAAAATCCCTTAAAACTTTTAAGAGGTCTTAAAAATTTCTTAAACTTTTTAAAAATATCCAAAAATATTTTAAAGCTTTACAAAATCACTTAAAATTGTTTAAGTTTATTCCAAAACTGCTGAGAATTTTATAAAAAAGCCTAAAATATTTCAAATCCTTCAAAATCTTTTGAAATTCCTTTAAACATTTGTTAACTCTCAAATATTTCTCGGAATTAAAAAAATCCATTTAAATCTTTAAAATTCTCTAGAATCACTTCAAATTATTTAAATCTGTAAAATATTTCTTGGAATCTTTAAAAATGCCATGAAATATTTAAAATCCTTATAAATATTTTAAAATCTCTTAAAACTTTTTAAAACTCTTGAAAAATTTTAAAAATAGTACAAAATCTTTAAAATCCTCTAGATTTACTTAAAATTATTGAAATAAATTGAAAATTTTTAGTAATCTTTTAAAATGCCTTAAAATAATTTAAATTTTTTGCAATCCCTTTTTTTGAACATTTAAATTTTTTTGTTAACCATTCCATTAATGGTAGGAAATTAATCTTTTTAATTTAAAAAAAGAACTATTTGGTTAAAACATAATATTTTTTAATTGAAAATTTGATTAATTGGTAGTATATATATGCATTTTCTTGCTAATTAATTTTGGATTCTGTAGAAAATTAATATTCCTACTTAAAAATAAACATTCTTGCTTAAAATCCAATTTTTTGGTTAAATGCTAAACTCTTTTCTTGGAAATTAATTTTTTTAAGCTTCATAATTTTAGTTAAAAATTCATCACTTTGGTTGAAAATTTAACTATTTTTCTTTTTTTTTTTGTTGAGAATTAATTTGGCTTACTGAAAATGTATCTATCGCAAGTTTGGTTGAAGATTCATGTATTCTATTGAAAAATTTGTTTATGTTTGTTTATTTAATATTATTATCGTTATTTTTGGTGGAAAGTTCATCCTTCTTTTTAAAAATACACCTGCATGGTTGAAAATTATTCAATTTTGTTTTAGGATTTTAAAATTTCGTTGAAAATTCGTATTTTTTTGGTTAAATTCAACTGTTTTTGAATAAATATTAAAATCTATATTGTTTCGTTAAGAAGTTACTTTTTGGTTAGAAGAATCCACTATTTGGTTTTAAGTTGAACTATTTAAAAGAAATTTATTTTTTTGTACTTATTGAATATTCATACTTTTAATTATGTTTACGTAAAATGCTTAATTGAGATAATAAATAACCTTGAAGCTGTTTACGCAAATTCGTCTCACAATTAATCATTCTAGAAACTACGCACTGATGTGAACCACCTTAGCTACATAACTTTCCTATAGACCTGATCCAAAAAATTGTTTTCTGAAACCAGAAATCGTTAAAAAATTTAAAAATTGTTTTTCACCCTTAGTTTAATTTTAAAAATAAAACTGAAATAATTCGCAGAGCACATTGTGGAATTCGAACGAGAGTAATAGGACTGCAATTTCGAGCTTTCGAGTGACTGGAAAAGTAAACGTTTGCTTTTCGCTCGATTTCATTTCGCCTTCGAATCTCGCAACGAATCCCATTCCTTGCATCTTTTTCACGCTGCAATATCGTCTTAAGGGGCTAGAGGCGTAGGAATTTTTAAGAGCCACTTAGCCCCACTATCAGTTCGCATTCTCTCTTTGCTCATCTTTAAGATATATAGCATGTTTGAAAAAGGCAGGCAGAATTGTAATTTGCATTTCGATCTTTTTTGTCTCTTTTGGATTAAAATTAAATCACGTGGGTAAATAGGTAACGATAGATCTAGGCGCGAATTCCTACCTTACCGACTTCTAGAATATTTTTCAGCTGAAATAGCTAGTGTCCGGACTAAGTTTTTAGAATGGATAAAAAAGGGTTCCGATAAAGTCACAAAATGATATTAAACAATTGTGAAAGACAAATTTGCGTAAACAGATTCAAGGTTATTTATTATCTCAATTAAGAATTTTGCGTAAACACTTTCAAGGTAATATTTTTATTTGTTCTAGTATTTGATACTGAAAACGTGAAGAATAGAATTATTAAAGAACGAATTTTTAACAAAATACTTGAATTTTCAAACCAGGAAAATGTCTTTTCTTTTAAAAAAAAGAGAACCTGTTAAAAAAATAATCAAGCTTTTCAAAAAATATTTTAATTTTTCACCCAGAAAGATGAATTTTCAAACAAATAGGTAAATGTTTAATGAAAACCGTAAACTGTTTTAGTTGTCAACCAAATTATACAATATATCATAAGACAGATGAATTTTCACCAGAAAAGATCACTTTTTTCTTCCAATCCCATAAAGTTGAATTTTTATTTAAAAGACACATTTTCGAGGAAAAATTAATTATTGGATTAAAAAAACGATTGAATGTTTTAAATAATATTTATTTCTAAACAAAGAGGTCAATTTTCAAAAAAAGAATTGAATATAAAAAAAATTACTTTCTAAAAAATAATGAATTCCTCAGCCAAAAAGTCGAATTTCCAACCCAGAAGGTTAATTTTTTACAAAAAAGAAAAGAAATGTTAAAAAATGTAAATTTTCAATAAAATAGAAAAAGTGTTAATCAACCAAAAAATATTAACTTTCAAAAAAGGAATATTCACATTTTCAATTAACAAAATAAATTTGTAAATATTAAACAAAGGAATAAAACTTGAAAAAATTACATTTTGAATTATACATATGAATTTTCAAGTAAAAATCTGAATCTTCAGCCAAAAAGAAAAAATATTTAAAAAAAAAGTGAATTTTCACTGAAAAATTTAATGTTTGATATGTTAAAGTAAAAAAGGTTTTAATTTTGTATCAAAAGCAGATCAAATTTGAACAAAAATTATTTTAATTTGGAATAAAATAAAACTGAATTTAACAAAAAAGATAAATTCTTAAAAAAATAAATTTCTAAAAATTCAACTAAAAAATATTTAATTTTGAAATAAAAAACAGTACATATTTCAACAAAAAATATTTTAACTTGAAATAAAAAAGTTGAACTTCACCAAAATGTGAATTTTGAGCAAAAAATTTATTCTTTACAAATAAAGACGATTTTTTTACAAATTACTTCAAGTTTTGAACAAGTAGTTAAATTTTTTACCAAAAAATTAAAAAAAAAAATTAGTCGAATTTAACAGAAGATATGAATTTTGAAACGAGAAGTAATTTTTATTGATCTTTGATTGATCTAATGAAGCACTTTTAAAGTGTCAATCAATAATTTATGGTTAATTTAAATCATTTATTAAAACGTAAAAATTTAATTAAGAATTTATATTAAGAAATAATTTCACTATTTTATTATAGCAGAAATATCAATTAGTAAAATCAATCACTGAATCAGTCAATATTGCTGAATCAGAAGTGACTGATTTATCTGGTAAATTCTAGTTTAAATCATTCAAAATGACAGATTTTATCACTGAATATTATTTGAACCAGTAAAAACTTCACTGATTAAATTATTCAAGAATGTTTTAACTGAAAAATCAGTAGTTTCTACTGACAAACAAGTCATTTTAACAAATGTATTAATCCATATTACTGATTGAATCAATCCGAAACTTGCAATTACTAATTTTCAGTCAGTAAAAATGACTGATTCAGTGATCAATATTGACTGGTTCATCTATTAAAACAAATTTTTTGTTTGTTGAAATGACTGACATTTCAGTAAAATCATACTTAATTAATTTGAGCAGTCAAATTTTGATTTTTTTTTTATAATCTGTAAAGTTTTTCGTTATGATCTGACATTTATTTATTTTAATCACAAAAGGAACAAAAAATCAAAAATGCAATTTCGGATTCAGCTTGTTTTTTGAAAATCCCTAATATAATTATAGTAGCAGAATTGTTAGAGTCTCCGTAAAAACTGAATAGATCGTTAGGTAATAATGCATTAATTTCCTCTATAATGCAAAAATAAATGCAGACATTAACTTAAGCAAAGCGCGTAATCCAAAATAATGGAAATACGCGTCGATCTAGGAGGTACGTTTAATCGTACGATTAAAGTCTATTCTCAATATTACGACCGTTTTACGCAAAACCTGTCAGGCTTCATTTCCTTCCTGGTTTAAAATTGAGCACACCATTACCAACAACTCGAATGAAAGGGTAATTTGATTTTATTCGATTTTATTCGATTTTATCCGATTCGAGGTGATTTGGCGCTTACTCGATCTCACTGCATTTTCTCAAGAGTAAACGAAATGCAATCATGATTGATGAAGAGTTCTTGATTGATATCGGATTTTATGCATTTTCCGTAGATATTGAAAAAAATGTTTTTCTAAGTCGAATAACTCAGCGCATTTTAGTATTCTTAAATTTAGCGACAGGTATATTTCAGCAGGATGTCGACTCAAATTATGAAAAAAAATTTCCTGACAAGTTCCACATTTTTTCAGGTTTGTCTAAGGTTTTAAAATTAGTGCAATTTTTGTTTTAGAGTCATAAAGTGTATTTTATTTAAATAAATAAATCAATAAATAAATAAAATAAATACATGAATAAATAAATATGAAGAGATATATATATATATTTTTATATATATATATATATATAAATATATATATTCTAAGTAGAGGAGGGGGAGGCAGTTGATAACAGTACTTTCTAGGTAGAGGAGGAGGCCATGGAGTTGGGGGAGGAAGCTATGGATAAAAGTACGTTGTAGGTTGAGAAGAAGACGGTGGATAATAATAAATTGTAGATGGAGGAGAAGGAAGTGGAAGAGACGGTGAATAATAATAGTAAGTTGGAGATGGACGAGGAGGAAGTGGAAGAGGCGGTGGATAATGTACGTTGTAGGTCTATGAGGAGGCAGTGGAGGAGGCGGTGGATATTATTGCGTTGTAGGTTATGAGCAGGCAGTTCAAGAGGCGACGGATATTACTACATTGAAGGTGGAGGAGGAGGCTATAGAGGTGTGGGAGAAGGCGGTGGACAATAGTACATTGTAGGTCTATAAGGAGGCAGTGGAGAAGGCGGTGGATATTAGTAAATTTTAAGTGGAGGAGGAGGTTATGGAGGTAAGGGAGGAGGCGATGGATAATAGTGCGTTGTAGGTGGAGGAGAGGTGGTGAAGAAGGCGGGGGATAATAGTACGTTGTAGGTTCAGGAGGAGACGGTGGATAATAGTAACTTGTAGATGGAGGAGGAGGTGGTGGAAGAGGCGGCGGATAAGGGTACGTTATAGGTCTATAAGGAGGCAGTGGAGAAGGCGGTGGATATAAGTACGTTTTAAGTGGAAGGGGTGGTTATGGAGGTGAGGGAGGAGGCGCTGGAAATAGTACGTTGTAGGTGGAGGAGCGGCGCTGGAGAAGGCGGTGTATAAATAGTACGTTGTAGGTGGATGATGAGGCGCTGGATGAGGTGGTGGATAATAGTATGTTCTCGGTGGCAGAGGAAGCCATGGAGATGGGGGAGGAGGCAATGTACAAATTAATTTGCAGGTGGAGGAGGATGTGCTGGAGGAGGCGGTGGATATTAGTACGCTGTAGGTGTAGAAAGAGGTGGTGGATAGTAGTACGTTGAATGTGTAGGAGGAGGCAGTGGATAATAGTACTTTGTAGTTGACGAGGCAGGCCATTGAGGTGGGGAGAATGCGATGGATGCGAATATAGTGCGCTGTAGGTGAAGGAGAAGGCAGTGGAGGATGCGGTGGATATACGTTGTAGGTCCATGAGGAGACAGTGGAGGAGGCGGTGGCTATTAGTACGTTGTAGGTCTATGCGGAGGCAGTGAAGGAGGCGGTGGATATTAGTACGTTGTAGGTGGAGGCCAATGCGGTGGCGGATGAGATAATAGTACATTGTTGGCTGACGAGGAAACGGTGGATAATATTAACTTGTATATAACGGAGGAGTCGGTGGAGGAGGCCGAGTATAATAGTACGTTGTAGGCGGAGGAAGATGCCATGGAAGTGGGGGAGGAAGCAATGGATATTAGTGCGTTGTTGATAATAGAAAGTCGTAGATGGAGGAGGAGAAGGCGGAGGAGATGGTGTATAATAGTACGTTGTAGGTGTATGAGGAGGCAGTGGAGGATGCGGTGTATATTAGGAGGTTGAGTAGTAGGTTATGCAGTTGAAGGAGGAGGCGATGAATAATAGAAGGAGGCAGTGGAGGTGACGGTGGATATTAGTACGCTCTAGGTGGAGAAGGAGGCCGTGGAGGTGAGGGAGGAGACGATGGATAATCGTACGTTTTAGGTGGAGGACAGGCGGTGAAGAAGGCGGTGGATAATAGTACGTTGTAGGCTGAGGAGAAGACGGTGGATAATAGTAAGTAGTAGATGGAGGAGGAGGAAGTGGAGGAGGCGGTGGTTATTAGTACGTTGTAGGTGGAGGAGGAGGTAATGAAGATGAGGAAAGAGGCGATTGATAATAGCACGTTGTAGGAAGAAGGCGGTGGAGAAGGCGGTGCTTAATAGTACGTTGTAGGTGGATGATGAGGCGGTGGATGGGGTGGTGGATAATAGTATGTTCACGGTGGCAGAAGAGGAGGCCATGAAGGTGGGAGAGGAGACAAAAATGTAAAAGACAAAAATTACTTCTTAAGTAGAGGAGGAGGCGTTGGATGATGGTAGGATGCAGGTGGATGTAGAGAAAGTGGTGGATAATAGTACGTTGTAGGTGGAGGAGGGGGCTGTTAAGGAGTAGGTGGATAATTGTATGCTGGTGGTGGTGGTAGAGGGGGAGAAGCCTACTTTCAGAAACACTAATTTTATCGACAGCGAGTGTATCTTATATATATTCTAAGAGGAGGAGGCGGTAGATACGTAGGTGGAGAAGAAGACGATGAAGTAGGTGAATAAGTGAAAATTGAAAAAAAATTTATTTAAGGAGCGTGAAATGATCCAATAAAATATTTTACATACCAACGCGATCATCAAAGTCGTTTTTGAAATAGAAAATAATCCACTGTATGAGTCGCACGTACCTGAAACACAAAATAAATATACACCTTAGTCTTTAGTACAATAATTGCAACAATAATTGAAGAAGGTCAGGGTAGGCAATTTTTAGTAATTAAGATTTAAAAAAATCTATTTTTTTAATTTAACGTCGATAGTGTATGATCCTGAAGTTTGCCATAGATATGGATTTGAAACTTTTGTAATGAATTACAAATAAACTAAACTTCATTTTTAATAACCAAAAACACTTTAGGATTCGCCTTTCAAATATATGGACACAATTTTGTTTAAAAAAACAATTTTTTATAGATTTAAATTATTTTTCAATTTTTTGCAATTGTTGTCCAATCGAGCGTCCAATCGAAAAACCTACAACGCAATTGGACCTGTCTGCGACATTTTAAGGTGTGCCTTAGATTTAATTGTTCAAAAAATTGTTAAAAAAGATAGACTTAAGTTTTTAGTATGAAAACTTAATTATTTGTTTAAAAATTTCACTACTTGATTAAAAGTTAAATTACTTTGTTAAATTTTTTTTCTTTTTTTTTGAAAATTTATCAATTTACTTGGAACTGTAAGTCTTTGGTGAAAAATTTAAATGTTTTGTAGAAAATTCGTCTCTTTGCCTTTAAAACGTAACAATTTGGTTAAATTTTTTCCTTTTTTTACGGAGAATGTTTTCTTGGTTGAAAACCGCAATATTTTTACTTCAGTGGATAATAATGAAAAGCGGTTTATATATAATTCAATATGGTGACTACGTTAATTTTATTTAAAAGAATGGATTTTGCTATTATTTTTCTGTTTAAAAAATTAAGAATGAAATAAATTGAACAATTGAAAAATCGTGTTATTGAGCCTATTTTAAAAGCATTATTGTAATTTAAAATATTTAATAGTAAAATACTTCAATTTTCAAGGAAGGAGATCAATTTTTAAATCAGATATTGAATCTTATACTATAAAAGTCTATTTTCAAGAAAATAGTTTAATTTTCAACAAAAGATGAACTTCATAGTGAATTAAGGATTAACTAAAAAATAGGATGTATTTTTAAGAAAGCAGTTCATCTTTCAACCAAGTAGGCTGAATTTTCGAAAAAACAAAAAACTAATTTTTCGTCATGGAGATTAATTTTCTATGAAAAATAAATGGAATATTTAAAGTTTTAATTAACAAAAGTAATATTCAAAAAAAAAATAAAAATTGTTATCCAAATAGAAAGATTAAAAAAAAAGTAAAATAAAGAGATGAACTTTCAAGTAAAATGATAGACTACTAACCAAAAAGATACATTTTCAACAAAGCAATTTGACTTTTAAAGGAAAAATTTTAATTTTAAATAAAAAAGATTGTGTACTTCAAAGAAATAAGATATTAATTTAAAATCAGGTAAAGTTAAATTTAACTAAAAAGAAGAATTTTTAACCAAAAAGATTTATTTTCTACCAAAAAGAATACGTTTTTAACAAAATACATTAAATTTCAACCAAATAGTTCAATTTTTAACTAAAAACGGTCTATTTTCTGCAGAAACCCGAAAGTGAATTTTTTACTAAAAACGAAATTTATTTAAACAGAAAAAAAGCAGTGGATTTTTCAACTGCTGAAATTAGATTTTAACTAATATTATGAATCTTTAACAAAAAAAATGAAGCTTGGGTCAAGTTGTTCAACTTTCCAACAATAAGTTGATTTTTGAACAAAAAAAGATTAATTTTCAACAAAAAAAGTAGTTGATATTCCAAGCAAGGGGGATCTTAAGTTTAAATAAAAAAATCATATTTTAAACAAATTAGATATTAATTTTGAATAAAAAACTGCAAAATTTACTCTTATGTCTGTAAAAAATTTCTTTTTGCTAAAATTGCTTTGAAATTATATCAGATTCAAATTCAAATAAATTTTTTTTTTAATTAACCAATATCCACAGTTAGAAACAGATTTTTACAAATTATTTAAATTTGAGTCTTTTGAGCTTAGGATTTTCCATAATCGACCGCATTCAAAAAAAAAATTTGCCTAAAATCTCATTTTCTTATTATTTAATTGATTATTTTTCATTAAGTGATAATAATTTATGTCCGAAATGTCACAGATTGTGAAAATTGGTCACAGAAATTTTTCAGAAAGTTTTCAGAAATTTAAAAAATGACCAGAAATTTAAAAAATTTCGCAAAACTTCCAATGTTACCAGAAATTTCTAAAAGCACAAACATTTTTGTAAATTTCTGTAAGAAATGCCTGGAAATACTGTATACAGCATTTTTTAAGCATTGATAGCAGAAATTTCACGTAAAAAAAGTTTACGTGGACGCCCCATAACCGGACGTTTTTTTAGTAAATATTTTTCAAAAATTTTAAGAATGACTAGAAATTTCCAAAATTTCGCAAAACTTCCAAGGTTACCAGAAATTTCTAGAAGTGCAAACATTTAAAATTTGTTTTTATCAATGCCTTTAAAAAATACTGTATACAGCATTTTTTAAACACTGACAACAGAAACTGCACGTAAAAAAATTTTACGCGGACACCCCATATGGGGCGTGCGCGTAAACTTTTTTTTTGCAACAAATCTTTTCAGAAGGAATGTTCTCACCGACTGTTAAGTTTCACTTAATGAAAAACCGGATTTGCAAAAGGATTAAAAATATATTTTAAATCAAAAAGTTGTGTAAAGATTATACATGAGTTGAAGCAGCGGATAAAGGTCTACACACAGTGACAGTACTTGCAAATGCCCGTAGCCTTTCCTGGGTATTCAGCGTGCCGTAAGGTAATCCAGCGCTGTGCGCCAGTTCCCAAGGTTCTATCTCTCTGGATCGTTCCACGTGCGTACGATGCTGAGCAGAGAGATTATTAATTGTAATTAAATTCAGGGAGGCGGATCCGAGACCAGAGCGGCTTAAGCGACTAATTCGCACTCGGGCTACAGCAGCCACACAACGTCCAGGGCACTGATCTTTTCTTTTTTTATTACATTTTTATTTATTAAATCATTTACTTTTATGGATTTTTGCAACTGATTACAAAAATCATTAAAAATCTAAGTACCACTGGGAATTACTATGGATATTTTCACTATGGCTGTATTTGTTTTCGCTCTTGGTTTTTCCTAATAAGAAAAAAATAAATACTATAATTTTTTTAAGCTTATGTTTCTGTCTTGTCGAAAATCTTATTTTCAGAAAATTATAGAACCTACTAATCAATAAAGACCCTTGCGTTTTTTAAATATTCTATTAGTATTAAGAAATACAATTAGCAGAGCGATTTTAAATGTCTGCAGACTTTTCGGCTTCTGCGTTGAGCGCGGACGTTGGAGAGAAGTCAGTCCGTCTGACCACAAAAGCGTCGCATCACTGAATCGCGAAGTCAAAAATCTTATTTTCAGAGAATTATAGAACCTACTAATCAATAAAGACTCTTGCGCTTTTTAAATATTCTATTAGTATTAGAAAACACAATTAGCAGAGCGTTTTTAAATTTCTAAAGACTTCTCGGTTTCTGTGTTGAGCGCGGACGTTGGAGAGAAGTCAGGCTGTCTGACCACAAGAGCGTCGCATCACTGAATCGCGAAGTCTTTCTCTCGCTACAAAATGAGAAGGTGAATTTTATTCTCTTAAAATGAACAATTTTTTAACCTAAGTTAGTAATAAATTCCAAATTAAAACCTCATGTAAAGAATTTACCTTTTTTCAACACTTTTTAAGTAGCTACTACAATGACGATATCCCATGATCTAGAAAAGCCCCCATCATTTAAAAAAATGAAAAGTGAAATTATAAGGAATTTTTATACCTAACGAAAAAATAAATGGGCGAAAAATTCAATTCACAAATTTTTTGGACTTTTTTGTTCAAATTTAAAAAAAAAAGTTCTGTATTTAAATATTATTTTGACTGGCCCATTGTATACAAATCCATTAATTTTATTGGTTGTAGATTCATCTCTTCGCTTCAAAATTAATTTTTTTTATTGAAAATTAGGCTGTTTCACTTTTGGTTGAATATTTGTCTTTTTTAGTTAAAATTTAACTATATGGTTGAATGTGAAATTCTTTCATTTAGAGTTTTTTTTTAACTTATAATGTTAGGTAAAAATTAATTTCCTTGATTGAAAATTTAACTTTTTAGTTGAAAATTTATGTATCGCTGAAAATTCATCTTTCTGTCCAAATTAATCTTCTTGCCTAAAAATTCAACCCTTTTGGTTACAAATCCAACAATTTGGTAGACAATTAAATAAGTTGGTTAAAATTAAATTTTTTGCTTGAAAATGTAATTCTAAGAGTAGATAATTCAACTTTTTGGTTAAAAATTAAATTATTTATTTGAAATTAAAATATTTGAAACAAAAATGAACTTTAAAAAAAATATTCTTGGGTTGAAAATTTAATTTCTTAATTCGCCTTTTTAGCTTCAAGATTAAACAGTTTGGTTGAAAAGTAGCACACCTTGTTGAAAATTAGAATTTTGAGAAATTATTTTCTTGATCTGAAAATCTAAGAATAAGTCTTGTTTGTTAAAAATTCATCATTTATATTGAGAATTCAACTATTTTATTAAAAACTGTTCTTTCTTACTGATTCGTCTTTCTAGCTTCAAAAGTTCCACAATTTTGTTCAAAATTTGTCCTTTCTGTTTAAAAAGTCGTTTTCTTTTGTTGTTTAATTGTTTAAATTGATAATTAACCAATTAAAAAAATTTAAACTTATCCTTTTTAATTAAAAACTTAAGAATTTGTATAAAAATTTATGAATTGTGTTGAAAATTTGTATTCTGGTAGAAAATTAAATTCGTTAATTAAAAATGTATTTTCATAAGTCAAAAATTTAGTTATTGTGTTAAAATTTCAATTATTTCGTTGTAAACTGCTTTAGTTAGAATTTTAATCTTTCATACTTCAAAATTCGATCATTTGGTTTAAAATGCATCTTTGGAGGAAGGAAATTCAATTATTTACTTATAAATTAAATATTTTGTTGAAAATTGATATTTTATAGTTAGAAGTGTATTTATTTTTTAGCAACAAATTTAACTATTTAGTTCGAACTGCATATCTTCTGTTAAAACTTCGTGTGTATTGGAAATTCGTCCTTTTTGGTTAGATTCGACTGGTTTTAATTTAAAATTAAATATTGTTGTTGAAATATCAGCTATAATATTTTTTGCTAAAAATAAATATTTTTAGGTTGAAAAGTCAACTCTTTGGTTAGAACTTGAATTTTTTATTTCGAAATTAATTTTTTTGAGGAAGATTCATAATATTAGTGGAAAATTTAACTCTTTAGTTGAAAGTTGAACTGGTTTGATAAAAATGAGTTTTTTTGGTAAACATTCATTTGTATAGTTAAAAATTTAATTACTTAGTGAAAAATTCAACATTTTATAAAAAATTTGTTTCATGGAAAATTATTTTTTTTATTGGAAACAATTTTCTAAAAATGAAAATGTAACTATTCCAAATTTAGTTTCAATTGTTCTTTTTAGTTTCATAACTCAACTATTTGGTTAAAAAATGATTAATTTATTCAAAATTCATCTTTTTAGTAGAAAATTCACCTTCTTTGTTAAAAATTCAACTAATCGAGCAAAAATTTATATTTTTATGAAAAAAGCGTCTTTTTTAATAAAATATTAATCTTCTTGGTTAAAAATTGACCTTTTTGTTGAGGTTTCTTTTTTTTCCTTCAGAATTAAACTTTTCAGTTGAAAGTTGAACTACATTTTTGATTCTCAAAAAACAGGAATGATCAAATTAACAAAAAAAAATTTAATCGGCGCAAATTACCTAAGATAGGAGGGGGGGGGGGGGTGTTAAAACTTATGAAACCTAACGAAGGACTATAACTATGTGCTTAAAATTTTTAGAATAAAGCTTTAAGTAGTTTATGGTACATAAGATTATTAATAATAAAAATTGATAAAATTTGTTGAATTATTACTTATTGCAATAGCCATTCATATACTTTTCTAATTAAATCACATTAAGTTCCCGAGATGTTATTGATCTGAAGTTGGATAAAATCGCTAGAAACAATTAAAAACTATAATAAGTAAAAATAAAAAAAAAAACTCACTCATCATAAGCAAGGTTCGGCCTGGAAGACCTCACATGCATGCGCAGGACCATATTTCCATCTGATAATCGTAGTTTTTGTTTTTTTGCAGCGTTTTTATTTAACTTCAGATAAATAATATCTCAGGAAAACAGTTATTCCCGACGATATTATTTATTTAAAGTTGGATAAGAACGTTTCGAAAAATTGAAAATTGCAATTATCCGCCACGAGATAAAAATTATCTGCAATCGCATAATAGTCGTTTACTGTGATTTACTGTGACCTAACTAAAAAAATTTACGAACGAAGATTAAAATAAGTAAAAATTTGGAAAAGATCAGTTTTTATTATTGATAATCTTCTACACCAGTGGAAGGAAGGGACCTACGTAACAGAAGCAAGGTGCGGTCTGAGAGACCTCACATCCATATGCAGGACCATACGTTCATCGGATAATTGTAGTTTTGAATTGTTTTAGCGTTTTTATTTAACTTTAGGTAAATAATATCTCAGCAAAACAGTAAATCCACGAGATATTATTTATCTAAAGTTGGATAGAAACGTTGCTAAAAATCGAAAACTACAAATATCCGACGAGGGATAATTTGTATCCGCCTCGAGATAAAAATTATCTGCAATCGAATAATTGTCGCTTACTGTGATTTAATGTGACGGAACTGAAAAATTATATGAAGGGAGATTGAAATCAGTAAGAATATAAAAAAATATAAACTTTTATTATTAATAATCGTCTGCACCAGTAGGGGAAGGGACACATGTATCAGAAGCAAGGTGCGGTCTGAGATATCTCACATACATACGCAGGACCATACGTCCATCGGATAATGGTAGTTCTTAATTTTTTGCAGCGTTTTTATTTCACTTCAGATAATTAATATTTTTATATTTTTATAAAAAGTAAATCCACGAGATATTATTTATCTAATGTTGGATAAGAACGTTGCAAAAAATCGAAAACTACAATTATCCGAAGACAAATAATTTGTATCCGTCTGGGGATGAAAATGATCTACCATCGGATAATGATCGTTTACTGTGATTTAGTGTGATATGACTGAAAAAGTATATAAAGAGAGATTGGAATAAGTAAAAATTGAAAACAATATTTTTAGAAATTAATAATCTTCTACAACAGTATGGGAAGGGACCCAAGCATCAGAAGGTAAGTGTGGTCTGGAATACCTCACACACATGCGCAGGACCAAATGCTCATCGGATGATTGTAGCTTTCAATTTTCCGTAGTGTTTTTTATTTTTATTTCAGATAAATAATATCCCAGAGAAACAGTAAATCCCAAAAATAATATTTTCATCTTTGGAAAAAGAAAAATCTTGCAAGTATAAAGAATGACATTCTCATCCAGCTTGTAAGAGGGTTGTGAAGAAAATTTTCTCGTCCCTCCGTAACTTAGTTGGTTAGACCAGTAGACAAAGAAACTCAGCATCTAGAATGAATAATGAATATTTCCTGGTCAAGCAACATAAGATCAACAATAAAAATTATTTAAGGGGGGGGGGGGTAAAGGTTTACACTTTAAAAAAATTGATGTTTTTTTGTTTGTCTTGTCTTGTTGTTAAACATTTCAAGAATATATTCTCAAAATTTTAAGTCGATCTGAGCAAAACTTTGAAAGTTATTGTCTAGTTAGTCTCTTGTCTTCTAACACTACAGCTCTGAAAGTTGCGGGCTTCTGTAACTTTAAACGC
>JAAAKG020177092.1:0-26539 GCA_010014905.2 Druon quercuslanigerum | reverse complement strand
AGATAGATATAAGACATTATGTAAATAGTTGTAAATATTTGTAAATATTAAGGTAGAAATTTTCTTTCTGTTTATTAGGTAAGTGGTATGGAATGGAAGTCATGTAAACCCTTAGGGGACACATTATGAATAAAGAAGAACACAAAACGAAACTAGTATCTAAAATGAAGAGTGTAAATTTACAAAATTATCGGATCGAAAAGGTTGCTTTGTAAAACACAACTCGCGATTGTTCAGCTGTTTTGTTGATAAATATGCCTGAAATTTGTATAGTGTATTCTAAATACATAAGCAATGGTTACAAGCAACACAGTTTGTCAAAAAACTTTGTTGGTAACGCTGTCGAAGTTGGAAACCTTTTTTTTTTCTTTGGAATAATTTTTTTATACGCCTACTTTTTTCTCATCAATCGATTAACCTGAGTTTCCCATAAATGTTAAAAAATTTCCGGCAACCCGCCACCTGCATTCGAACGTACATCAGAACGGTTATCGAAGTTCGCATAAGTTACCAGTTCATTTATTATGATAAGCTCAATTTTTTAAAAATGGCCATGAATTTAATATATTTCCACCAATTTTTCCAGTTTTAATTAATTCCGACAAATACAAAAAATATTTCATGAAAATTCATTTTTATGAGTTTCCATTCCTTTAAAAAATTGTAGCTTGAACTAATTCTTATGTATCCAGCAGAACTTTTAATAAAATTTACCGGTCAATTACTTTACATTTCCATAAATTTCCGCAAATTTTCATGAAATACCCACAATTTTGATCAATTTTCACAATGTGCACAAATATATTTCTTCAAAACGGGGAAAACTACCATATTTGTGTTAAGAGATAAAGATGCGCAAATAATTTCTTTAATGACAATATGTATTTTTGTAAACCCAAATTTAAACTTTGTTTCTAAGGTACCCATGAACCAACGCTGTTCAGCGACATCAATAATTTATTGGCTGACAATTTTTTCTCTGTTGAAAAAGAACAATATACTAACATGGATTCAGAGAACTTGAAGAACTTTAAGCAGCGTTGTTAAAAGGTTCTAGTCTTCGACGTTTTCTAATTGAAAAACATTTTTTTTAATCCTTGGAGCAGTCTGGGATAAAATCCGACCAAACATGCCTCGTTAGTAATCTCAACGCACCTATATAGGCTGTTTTAAGATAGAATTAAAAATTTTCTAAAAATTTGCAAATCGGTATTATTAATAAAATCACTTCAAGTAAATGAAATAAAAAAAATTAATAAATACAAAATATATGGAGCAGAAAGAGGTTATATCCAACTGAGAGAGTGAGTCGAATGGTTTCATAGTAATTTTTGCGATTTCTTAATTTTCAATTTTTATATTTAATTTGTCATAACAATATAGGATAGTATTAATAAAAGGCATTGGAAATTTCGGCTTTTAAAGCTTAAGAACAAACTTGTTCAAAAAACGTTATTTATATCCCAATAATAAATAAATTTATTGGTTTTATACTTTTAACTTTGACACACGTTACTAACGTGGTGTGAAAAAAGAGTTTAAAATTAATGTTTTATCACCGAAACATGTCAAATCCGACCGACATTGCCACGGAAATTCTTTTAACGCACATATACAAACAATTTTAAAATTGAATTTAAAATTGGCGACAATCTTGAAATCGATTTTTTTAAAGATATCACTTCAGGTTAATAAAGTAAAAAAATGTACAAGAAAATAGGCCAAAAATTTCTGAAACTAATACAATTTTTTTTTCAACTTTTGCAAAAGCTCTAACTTCTTGTATTTTTTCTAATCAAAAACTTCATATCAGATTATTTGTTAATTATCAGAAAAATACCTTTTTCCATTCTTCTGAAAATATTCAAAATTTTCAAAAGCATACAACTTTTCTGATTTGCATCGAATTTCAGATTTTTGTGTGGATAACTTGCAGATGCTAACCATCTATAAGAAACTTTGACAAAAATGTCTAAAATATGAACAGAAAAAATTGTTTACTATGAAAATGCTCTACATTTTTAAACTTTGGTTTGAATTATCTGCTTGATGAACTTGACATTAATTTTTGGAACTTTAAGAACTGTATCAAAGGCTGACTCGATTGGGCAACTTTCCGAAGTTAAAATCGCTACAATATTC
This sequence comes from Druon quercuslanigerum, assembly GCA_010014905.2. Classification (NCBI taxonomy): domain Eukaryota; kingdom Metazoa; phylum Arthropoda; class Insecta; order Hymenoptera; family Cynipidae; genus Druon; species Druon quercuslanigerum. The sequence goes on along the minus strand of JAAAKG020177092.1, from coordinate 24,397 downwards.
AGATGACCATATATACAGACAGACATACAGACAGACAAATCAACAAAATTTTAACCAAACAGTTGCATTCTTATCACAGAAAGATACAATTTCCACTAAAATAAATGAATTTTTAAGTTAGACAATTTTTTGGAAAGCTAGTTGACTTTTTATCCAAAAGATGTTTCAATTGATTTTTATGCACTAAAGTATTAGTTTCTAAGCAAAAAAAATTTCTACGAAAGAGATTGGATTTTTAACCCAAAAAGTGAATTTTAAAAAAAGAAGTTGCATTCTTACACAAGAAAAAGACAATTTCTATTAAAGTAGATGAATTTTTTAATATAAAAGCTAAATAAATTTAAAAATGTGGTTTTTATCCAGAAAAGGATGCTGTTAAATGTTCAGCATTAGAATATGAATTTCTAAAGAAGCAGTTAAATTTTTATAAAAGAATGATGCAGTTCCTACTAAAATATATAAATTTTTATATTCAGAAGACAAATTTTGAAAAAATAAATAGTTGAATTTTCGTCCAGAAAAGTTTTCACTTGAATTTTATACATTAGAATGTACGTTTTTAACCAAAATTAAATTTTCTGCGAAAATATTTGAATTTTCGACCCTTAAAGATGAATTTTCGAGCAAGAAGTTGAATTCCAAACAAAAAATGTTGGGGGTTTCCAGAAAATTGGATGGTCCTGTTTTTAAAATTTTATGAGAAAAAATAACAAAGCTCCGTAAACTACACAATCCGCTGTTTCAAATTTTCATGAGGCACCAAAAATGAAACTTTAGTATGAAGGCGTTTTTAATTTTTTTAATTTCATAATCTTGCTTAAAGCAATTAATTATCACCTTTATATTTAACAACATGATTCCACGCTTTTGCTACTTGCCCTTCTCTAAAAAATATTTTTGTCGCGAAAACGACAGTGGCGATAAGAAATATCACATTTGTGTACATAATAGTACTGATAAAAATGTTAAATTTACTAATGTAAATATTTATTATTTCTTTTCTAGTGTTTCCAATTAACATTCAAAAAATAAAAAAGATAATTTAGAAAAAATTAAATCGTAAACCAAACTGATAAACATGTGATAGAAAATAAACTCACAATAAAAAGTAAAAAAATTAGTATTTTGATTAAAAAATGTCCTAAATTTTTATAAAATCTGTTAAATTCAAACAAAAAATACAAATTTTCAACAAAACAGTTGAATTTTCAGTCAGTTAATATAATTTAATTAATAAAGTCCATTTTAAAACAGAAAGTTTGATTTACAACCCAAAAATGTCAAAGCTTTATTCACTAAAATTAATTTTGAGGAGAAAAAGAAATAATTTTTAACCAAGGAAATAAACTTTAATCCGAAACTAAATAAATAAATGAAAGTGCATACAAAAATAAAATAACCATAGATATATTATTATATTTACCAATGCAACTGAGGATTGTCGCCAAAACTAAGATCAAGCTATAGACAACTTTCATCTTAGCAAAGTTAAAGAAACACTGTTTAATAAAATAGGAAGCACTTTGATTTACAATGTAACTAATAAATATTAAGCTGCTTCATCAAATTGTGAATTCTATACCATAATTATTGTCATTTTTTCAAACTTGAAGATTTTCCTCGTGTCCTATTAACATTTCAGACGATTTATTGTTTCCAGTTTTCTTTTGTGTAATAAAAGTTGCTTCTTAGACGGAAATTTTCTATAGTTTCTAATATAAATGATAAATCATCAGCGTTATCAGAAGTGGCCAAGCCAGCCGCAGAAAATTATTTCCTATTGGGTGCCCCAAAAATATATTTGTGATCAGACATTCTTCTCTAAAACTAGGCCAGTAATGAAAATCTTTACGTTATTGTTGTTGCTTTCCCAAATTGCCGAGCAGATATTTAAATATAACTCGAAAAAAGAAATGTTGTGAAATTTAGGTTAACAATTTACAAATCAGTTTTACTTGCAGGGTTACGAAAAATTTCACACTTATGTACATAATAAATATGAAAATCTGTAAGATTTAGTAATTTCAACTTTCACTTAACTTAATCCCAATCCAAATAGGTCATGTAGAAAAAAATTTTTCATTTAGATTGGTACCTGGATTAAAATCATTCGGGATAATAGGAACGGATATAATATGAAAAGTCTGTTTAAAAATGGATTATGCAAAAAAGATTCAGTGGTTATTAGAATTACCACATAAATAGATGCACAAGGTCACGAACCCATTAAACAAAGAAATAATAATAGAATAATCGAGTAGAGACTGGTCAAATCCGATCGTAATGATAACAAAAACCTAATGGAAAATGTAGATTCAGTTTAGATTTTAAAAAAGTAAAGAAAATCACTCAAAAAGATTTATAATCAGTTCTGATCATGTCTGAAATATACGACACACTGAGATCAGCAATATACATTTCAAAAATAGATCATCGTTTGGCATATCATCAGATCACGTTGAACGAGGAATCTAAACCGATAACAGCTTTTATTGTTCCGGGCAAAGGAATCTATCAATTTAAAAGGATACCATTTGGTTTGCCTAATGCTCCTACTATATTCCAGCGCCTTATATGGATAAATTCGAATTTGGTTGTTCGGAAATGAAATATTTGTGTTTTAAAGTAAAAAAAGGGTTATAGGTAGATAACGATAAAGTTGAACCTGTTTCAAGTTTTCCAAGACCTGAAACGGTCAAACAAATACAAAGAATAATAGGAATGGCATCATGGTACGGAAAATGTATCCAAAAATTTTCAGAAATAATAGAACCACTGCAAAAGGTATTAAAAAACGAATTTAAGTGGGGGGAATGCTCTGACAAACAGGAGCAGGCATTTACGAATATCAACACTTACTATCGACAGCGCCAATATTAGCCTGTCCTGATTTTAGAAGTCCATTCCAACTTAAAATTAATGCTTAAGATATGGGATTAGAAGCTGTAAACACAAACAATAAACGGCGAAAATTATGTGATAGTGTGCAGAGATTTGCAAGTAGAGGTCTGAATGGCGCAGAATGACCAAATTTATAGAAATATTCATTTAGTTTAAGTACAGATCACATTGCCCTAACATAGCTTCACAATTTAAAAAATCCAACAGGTCGACTATCGCGATAGGCTCTGGAATTTTTAGAATATGATTATGAAATAGTTTATAGAAAAGAGAGCCTAAACCATGTCCCAGATGCATTATCAAGATCAAATGAAAGCATAGTAGAAGGTAAAGAATAAGACTTTAAAGAAAATGAGGATAGTTGGTACAGTAATAAAATAATACATGTTAAATATGAACCTGAAGAAAATCCAAACCGGACAATACGCGATAGTCAATTGTTTTTCTATAGAACAGATATTTTAAAATCAAGTTTGAATTTAGACAGCAATCCGTGGAAGTTAACACTACCGAAAGAATTGCGCGAACAAGTTTGAATTGAAAATCACGATAATAAACAAGCAGAATACTAAGGCATGGAGAAAACTTTTGCATAAATTTCGGAAAATTATTTTTGTCTCGGAATGTACTCAGCAACATTAAAATATGTAAGAAAATGCTAAATTTGCCAAAGAATAAAACAGAAAGTAAATAATCAAAATGGTTTGATGGAAAAAAGTATATTTGAACAAGTATAGCATCAGATATGATGGGTTCATTCCCAATGTCAAAATGGAGAAACCAATATATTTTGTTCTTTGTTGATATTTGTACTAAAAGGGTAGAAATAATTATGGGTAAAAATAAATTAGCATCCACAATCGAAACAGAGTTTCACAAACGGATAATTTTAAAATGGGGAACACCTAGAATTTGATTCACAGATAATGGTAAAGACTATATGAGTAAATCAATAATTATTTCAACTAAAATATTTGATATCAGACATTCAAAAACTCCTAAATATCGTGCAAAAGTGAATCCAACTAAAAGGTGCAACAGAATAATTAAAACGGCAATAAAAGCATATTTGGAAAAAGATCATAAAACACGGGATGAAGATTTAGATCATTTACAATTTGCATTAAATACATGAAAACATTCTTCAACACGTTTTACACCAGATTTTTTTAAATTAGACAGGGAACCCCAGCCAATTCAAGCACTAAATAAAGATTTAGATAACAAACGCAAAATTGAATTTCAGGACTCCGAAAAATGGGCAGATAGGATGCTAAAATTAGAAATAATTAGAGAGGAAGTAGTTCAAAATTTAGATACCTCAAAACTCAGTCATTGATTGTTTCATGTATTCGCAGAGAGAGTTATTCGTTACGACAAAAGTTGATTGCCGGTCAATAACCGAGCGTTGGTTGTTCACCAGGATTTGCTTCCGTCGTTCAATCTTGTATCATCAGGAGTGATCAAGTGCGTTGGTAACCTGTAAGTGGACGGTCGGGTCGTAACGAGTACCTATCTATCACTTAGGAAAGGACTGTCTCCGTTTTCAGTAGAAAAATGCAGTTAGGGTTAGGTATTTACTGTTCGTTTAGAAACGATCAGAGACTTATCCATTCATAAAGTGGATAACGATATAAATAACATTTTTGGAATCTCGTTTAATTAAAACGCAGATTTAAATATGTAACGTATTTTAGCTTGCCTTTTTGAAAACTTTGGTCTTATGCTACAGTTTTAAATGTCCTAGACCCTTCCTAATGTTCCCGCTTGTTCCTTATTTCAACTAGAATTGAAATACGATTACAAAGAAATTTGTAATTTATAAATTTTTTATTTAAAAATTAATTATAAAGAAATTTGGTATTTAAAATCCGAACATGTAAATTTTGAGGTTTAAGGAAATAATGAATTTAAACGAATATGGTATTTCCACCGCTGCCACCATAAATCAGTTGTCACGTCTCGAGCAAGCAGGCGAGTGTAGTTTGGCTAAGTGCACAAATGAGTCGCTTGTCAGACCTACGGGGACTTTGTGAGGTTACAGTGTGTAAACAAAATGTGAAAATCAATGTGGACAATATTTATTATAAATAAAACAGAGAAGTACTTGTAATATGTACATTAAACCTATAGCTTTCTACACTTGAAAGGGCCAGCGAGGTGTTTTCTTGTCGATTAAATCTCCGTATTTTCACGTAGAGAAACGACGGAACTCTACCGGATGTTGGTAATAATAGAAACGTGCACAAGCGCTTTTTACTAATAGTAGTAGTGCGATAAATGGTCCTATACATCTGCCCAATCCACACTTAAGTTCCCTTCGCGAACGTTAATACTGCGGACTTCAATCTAAAACGACTCTAACGAAAACTGAGGATTTCAGCCGTAGGGAGTTTACTACAAGTCCTGAACACGTTAACTATTTTGCGATAAAATAGAAATACACGACTTAGTGAAAGCGAATCTTTGTTTAGGGATATTTTGCGGTTATATTAAAGACGTGGTTTAGTCAAGGCAGTTCGTCATTTGCTGCGGCGGGTAGTGATCACACATTTCAAATATTGAAATCTTATTAACATTTATTCTATGTACTACTTATCCGTACTTCCATGCATATAATCGGACGCTTTTGTTCGCAATACAGGTAAAAGAAAGTTTATACTACCGCGACCTGGCCGGGTATGGCCCAGGTTGGATACAAATTACAAAATGTCTATCACTCATCTGAGAAAGAATTTTTCTGAATGTGAATTAAACTAACCCACCCGCTCTTAAAAGACACTTAAACACATTTTATTCATCCAAAGAGTTTAACAAAGAAAATAAACTTACTTAAATAATCGTTTAGTTTCGATGCGCATAAAAATGAGCTCTTAAAGGCCAACTGTAGGAGACTATCAATCAACCCTCTCCGTCAGTCCCTTAGAAATGTGTAATAATACTGAAAAATCAAACAGAATAATTTTACGCATTCCCGGACAGAAACGGCAAATCGCATTTTCAGAGCGACCCGCCCTAAGGTAAAATAGCCTCCCAGGACACCTGAGTTCGCACTACCTCGCCCGACGTCTTTATTTGCGTGCTCAAACCAACGGTTCTCCTGAAAGACGCCCACCGTAACTGGCTAAAGTCGGACCTCGAGTCGGGCGTGTCTCAACCTAAGGGTTTTTAAGGGGTCTCGGAGAGCGTCACAAACTATTGAAATTAACTTAAACTACCCGCTGTCACAGACGTCCCATCTCGTGGGGGTCGCCTTTTAAAAACTGAGCACACTTCACAGAGATAAGAAGGGCCACCTACCTACCTTGCAGTCACCGGAAGAGGTCCTCTTTGCTGGAATCTATATTAATATTTCGTTTTCTTGGTAGGATCTTGAGTGACAAAAGCTCGCCGCCGCCAAGTGAAAAACACAATTGTTAAGTTCAGTGTTCCTCTCCACTTCATTTCGTTTATTTTTTCTCGACCCATAGTATTTCCGTGTCACGATCATTGATTAGTCCGTTAAAGTGGAGAAGGCTTTCTTGATTGTTTCGACCAATGTGTGTCGTTGTAACTCTGTCGTCTTCCTATTGGGTCTGTCTGCTGGAATAAAGGTCGTCTCATTGGCTTCTAAACGCTGTCTAAGGCATGGCAGCATACTCGTCTTTGCCAGTGCCGGGTAGCCTCTCTACGTTGTGATTCATTGTTAGTTGGAGTCTGCTGCGCACTGCCTTCGATGCTGTTAGTGGCAGTTATCCACGTGATGCCGCAGGGTTGGTTTGGTCTGCCGCGGTGGTCGGCCCTGCACTGTTTTTCGTTACTGGTAGTGGCGCTGCTGCATTGTTTTAACAATGAAAAATGACTGCTGGTTGCAGAACCCACTCCCCTTTTGGCTTCGATCGGGGCCAGACCAGATTATATCGGGAATCCTGGTCGGGGCCAAATCGCGGATGAAACACACGCCCAGAGCGGGACTCCCGATCGGGAAAACTGATTGGTGCCCGGTCGGTACCCGATCAGTCTCATTAGAATCCATTCATTAATTTTAAGAATGGAGATTAAATATTGCTAAACTCAAAACTATGGAATGGTCCTCTCCTTTTAACGACACCTCAATATTTTGAATTTGAAATAAATGGTATTTTAAGTTACTATTACCCATGAAATCAAATAGAAAGAAAGAAAATTGGCATCACGATTACTGGGACTAAGGTCATGATTGCTGGGACGTTTACATTAATCGAATATTAAAAAAAAAATTCCCAAAAAATGAAAAGATAAATTTTTAAAGCAGAAACGAGAAAATTATTATTAAATATCAAGTTTACAAATTAAATTCCTACACAAGAAGACGAATTTTAAATAAACAATTAAATTTTTAACAAAAACGATTGACTTTGGATCAAAAGGGATGACTTTTTAACGAGAAAATATGAATTTTTACCATAAATTTTAATTGCAACGAAATGGTGACATTTTTAAACCAAAAAGATGATCTTATATTTTAGCGCAAAAGATTAAATTTCATATAAAAAATAGTTCAAATTAACTAAAAAAGATGATTTTTCAACAAAATATTTGAATTGTAGACACGCAAATATGAGCTTCTAATAAGAAAAATATTTTCAGCCAAAAAGAAAATTATTACATTTTTTAACAAAAAATATAATTTTAAATTAAATAATGGAATATGCAACAAAAATAATATCTTTTTAATCAGAAGAAAGAAATTGCCATTAAACCATTTTAAATTTTAATCAAAAAATTACCTTCTAACAAAATAATACAATTTTAATGAAATCATCAAATTGTGAACCAGCTTTCCAAATTAATTTCTAATTATTAAGAAAAAAAGAATGGGGTCTGGAAACTAATTTTTTTTCTTAATATTTTTCGATTTATAAAAAAATACTAACACAAAAACGAAAAACAAAAAAAAACACTGAAAAAAATTAACCACTATAGGTGCTACTCATAAAAATCCACGAGAAGCAATTTATCTTTTGAATCAGATAATTCTAATCCGCAATTTTCGTATCAAATTAAAAACCGGTATCTTCATAAAAATGTCTCATACCATTTTAATTTGATTTGTGGATACAATTGATCAACGAAATTTTCTTCTGGGCTCAAATTTAACATCCGTAGGTTTCATAGTATACCAGTTTGAGCCTACTCTTTTTTTTCCTAAGGGAGTAGCATCGACTTCTTTCTTCTTCATTTGCCTGACCGAGCCGCTGAATATGTTTATCGTCGCTCGATCCGTGCCTTCAAGTGGAGGTTCAGGTAGGTATAGTCCACGAAAAATAGAATTGCAACTTTGTGTTTTTTGCGCTAATGCAAAGACATTGCCATCGATGTCTGATAATGTGAATTCTGCTCCGGTTATCTCAGCCTCGATATAACCAGTTGAATTTCTCAAATAAACTCCTACCCCAGGCAAAAAAGTAAATAATGTAATTCCAAGTTCCCAGCTTGAATTTCTAAATGGAACAAATCGATAAAATTGAAGTTCTTCAATTGTTTTCCCAAATAATGTAGAATAGGGGAGCTTGTCGGGAAACGTGGGCCTGACAGCATAAGGTGGCTCAATAGGGACGTCAACTTTGATGGTCTTGAAATATTGTTTGAATGTGTGACCAGTTCCTAACGGAGTGTCACTTTCTTCAGCTTTCTCTATTTTGCGAACGTGGTGGTCGAATATGTTTATTACCGCTCGGTCTCCTGATGGTCTAGGAAGCATATAAAATCCACGTAAATATGTATGACGATTATTACTTTTTTCCACTAATGCTAGGGCGTCTCCATTGATTGCTGATAATGTAAATTTTACACCGGTTAGCGGTTCAGGCATCATAAGACCAGTATGATTCCTCAAATAAACTTGGCTAACCGGTTGAAAATTGTATAAACGAATTACAAGTTCCCGGGTTAAATTGGTGATAGGAAAATGTCGTTGAAATCGAAGTTTGTCAACATTCGCTCCAAATAGTTTATCATAAGGGGGCACCATAGGAGGAGACGTAGATCCGACATGAAGAAATAAATCAGTAGAAACATAAGAAATGGCAGGAGTAGAATGCATGGCAGGAGAAGGCTGAATGCAGTGACCATCATACTTGGGAGGAGGTTGTGCCATGCTTTGAGAATGTTCCCTGTCAGAAGAATGCAAAGTGAAACCATGAAATTCAGGGCCATGATGATATAAATCAGATTGTAAATTCAACTCTGGAACAAGAAACAGAATATTACATTATTTTTAAGCACAGAATCGTACCGTAAACTGGGGCTGCACAGCGCATTGCGGACCGTTTTGTTGAATTTTGTCTCGAAATCTGTGAACTTTTTGACTTAGGAAAGCTATGATGAATCTTGCAGTTTTTCTAACAATGTTTTATTTATAGAATGCCATGGGCATATGGATATTATATTTGATGTTCTAAATACGTGTTTAAGCAGATTTTTCCAATACTGATTCAAAATCTGTCCTTTAAATTAACGTAGAGGATTGCCGATTTTAAAACCGAAATAAAAATTTCAAATTATAAATTGCCGGATGTTTAACGGGTCGATAATTTTAACGTCGAAGTCAAAATTTTTGACTAGAAATTTCTACACAGGGATTTTATCAACAAATCATTCAAATTAAAAAAATTTGATAAATTAAGGGCTAAGGAACTGCAGTGTAGCAATTCTCCATTAAAGTGGATTTAATTTTACAATTCAAGAGCATTTTTTCAGAGCATTTCTCTTTGAAGTGCTATTCGCATGCTGCCACAAAAATGAGAAAAAGAAAGTGGTTGGTTCAAAGTTCTACAGGGGCTAACGCCGTTCAGCAATACCAATTTATTGGCTGTCAGAAATTAGATTTAGATTTTTTTGAATCCCGAAGATTTGTTGCTAGTTCAAAATAATTATAATATACTAACGTTGATTGCCAAAACGTGCAGTAAGGTCCAGGGTGTGTTGCTGCCTCTGCCGGATATGCGTGGCTGTCCTGTCATTAGGAAGAAGGAATTGATATATATCTTGACTGCCAGCACCTGCAACTGTAAGACATGATATTGGGATTTTTATTAAGGATTTTGAGATGTATCAATTGATTTCAAATTTGAAATCAGCGACACAAAAATTTCTAGTAAAATTAAGATAGCGGTTGCAAGAAATAGTTCAGTGTTCGAAAACACGAAGAAGAATTTTTCACTAGGGGAATAACGATTGACGAAAAAAGTGGCCGAAGCACAAAACGAAATATACCTTCGCATTTATCTTGACGTGTTCGACAAATTTTCTCATGCAACATTTTTCATGTGACAACTATTATCAAAAATAAAAAGTATAAATTAGCAAAACTAATCGATCGATAAGCTTCCTTTGTAAAACAAAACTCGCGATTGTTCAGCTGTTTTGTTGATAAATATGCCTGAAGTTTGTATGGTGTATTATAACTACATGAGCAATGGTTACAAGCAACGAAATTTGCCAGAAAACAGCAAAGTGTACTTATGGTATTTATCGCTCATGGATTTAGAATATATCATAGCAATTTTAGGACTTGGAATCAACAAATATCCAAATAATCACGTGTTGTGTTTATTGAAACATGGCTTTTTTATCCGAAAATTTGGTCCATTTTTATTGTTTAAGAGAAATTAGTTGGCTGAGTCAAGATAAAAAAGGAAGTTTATATTGTTTTACCAATTTCGCCAATTTTAATTATTTCCGACAAATACGAAAAATTTTTCATGAAAATTCATTTTCATGAGTTTCCATTCCTTTAAAAAATTGTAGCTTGAACTAATGCTTATGTATCCAGCAGAACTGTTAATAAAATTTACCGGTCAATTACTTTACATTTCCATAGATTTCCACAAATGTTCATGAAATACCCACAAATTTCATCAATTTTCACAAAGTACAGAAATATTTTCTTTCCAAAACGTAGAAAGCTACCACATTCGTGTTAAGACATAAAGATGCGCAATTAATTTTTTAAATTAAAATATGTATTTTTGTAATTGCAAATTCAAAATTTGTTTCTAATGTATCCATGAGCCTACGCCGTTCAGCGGAATCAGTAATTTATTAGCTAACAATTTTTTCAACGTTGGAAAAAACAATATACCAACATGGATTCCAAGCACTTGAAGAACTTGAAGCAGCGTTGTTAAAAGATTCCAGTCTTCGACGTTGCCTCTGCTGGTCATCACTTCCATCTGCAAGATATAATATACAAATTTTTATAACCAATTTTTTCAACAAACACAACAAATGCACCTATATAGATAGTTTTAAGATAGAATTAAAAATTTGCGACAATTTGCAAATCGATATTATTAATCAAATCATTACAAGTAAATGAAATAAAAAATAAATAAATACAAAATCCATGGAGCAGAAGGAGGTTACATCGAACTCGGAGAGTGAGTCGAATGGTTTCATACTAATTTGTACGAATTTTTAATTTTGTATTTTTATATTTTCTGGCATAACAATATAGGATAATACTTCTAAAAGGCATTGGCACTTTCTGTTTTTAGAAATTCACAAAAAACTTTTTCAAAAAACGTTATTTTTCTCCCAATAATAAATAATTTTATTGCTTTTATACTTTTAACTTTGACACACATTACTCATGTGCTGTAAAAAAAAGGGTAAAAGTTAAAATTTTATCACCAAAAACGTGTGAAATCCGACCGAAATTGCCACGGAAATCCTTTTAAGGCACATATACGAACAATTTTTAAATTGAATTTAAAATTTGTTTTCCACTTTTGCAAAAGCTGTAAATTTTTGTATTTTTTTTCTAATCAAAAAACGTAAGTCAGATTATTTTTTATCTATTAGAAAAATATCTGTTTTCATTTTTCTATAAGAAACTTCGACACATTTAATCATCTCCTTCATGTTTAATAACATGATTTTACGCTTTTGCTACTTTTCTTCCTCCAGAAAATAGTTGTGTCACGGAAACCACAGCAGTAATAAGAAATTTCACATTTATCAACAAATAGAAAAGATAATTAAAAAAAGTTGAATCGTAAATCAAACTGATGAAACTTTGATAAGAAATAAAATCTCAATGAAAAGTTTAAAAATTAATTTTTTGGATACAAAATTTTCTAAATTTTGAGAAAATCTGTTGAATCCAAACAAAAAATACAAATTTTCAACAAAAGAGTTGAATTTTTAATCAATAAATATGTTTTAATCGATAAAGAAAAACATCTTATCCAAAATATTGAGTTTTCAAGGCAGAAAAGGTTAATCGTTAAATCGTTAAGTTACATTTTTATTAAAGAAAATCATTTTGAACCGAAAAATTGAAATTAAAGTTCAAATCAAACAAAATAAATTTTTAAAGAAATAGCAGAATTTTTGCACAAAGAAATTACTTTTTAGTCAAAATGGTTAAATATCTATTAGAAACAAAATTCCACAAAAAGTTTAGTTAAATATTTATTCAATAAAATTAATTTCGAGTGAAAAAAGAAATAACTTTTAGCCAAGGAAATAAACTTTATTCCGAAAATAAATAAATAAGTCTGGGTGTGAACAAAAATAAAATATTCATAGATATATTATTATATTTACCAATGTAATTGAGGATTGCCGCCAAAAATAAGATCAAGCTATAGACAACTTTCATCTTAGCAAAGTTAAAGAAACACTGTTTAATAAAATAGGAAAAACTTTCATTCAAAATGTAACTAATAAATATTTAGCTGCTTCATCAAATTTTAAATTTTGTACCATAATTGTTGTCATTCTTTTTTCAAACTTGAAGAATTTTTTCGTGTACTATTAACATTTCAGACGAGTCATTGTTTCTACATCTTTTTTTTCTTTAAGAAAAGTTGCTTCTTACATGGAAATTTTATGAAGTTTCTAATATAACTGATGAATCATCACCGCTATCAGAAAAGGCCAATCCAGCCGAAAAATTTATTTCCTGTTGCTTTGCCCAAAAAAATACATTTGTAATCAGACATTCTTCTCTAAAACGAGGACAGACATGAAAATCTTTAGGTCATTGTTTTCGCTTTCCCAAATTGCCGAGAAGATAATTAAAAATATCTCGAAGAAAGGGAATTTCAAAAGTAAGAAAAAAATGTTACTTTATTTAAACCTTTCAAGACCGTCAAAAGATTTCGAGATTTTATTTCAAAATCTACAAAAATCTACATTTATTGGAATTTGTTGGATTTTATCGCTATAATTAGAGGAAGTTTAACTGTTCGTTTAAGCTTGCATCGCAGCTTGACGCAAGCTTAGGGTTGTGGAAACAAAAGTTTAGATTGGACTTAAAAACATTAACTGACGGCGTAGTAATTTTAATTGAGAAAATAGATTTATAATAAAAATTATTTTGGTTCATATTCTAAAAAATTAGTCCAAAAGTTACAAGAATAAAAGCTTTCCGAAAAAGAGATTTTTTTTTTAAAGCTTCGGATACGTTTTCCTTTTTTGACAACGACCAGTCGCTAGTAAATTCTTAGCGTTTTTGTCGCGTTTTTTTTAAATGGGAGGCTGAAAGTACGACTAATTACCGATGACCCAAGGTTGTCTCTTTAGGAGTTTCCTTATTTTTTAATTTTGGGTTGACTAACATTTTGATTTTAAAAAGTAAAATTTGTATCATTAAAACTTATTAAGAATGGCCGAAGAATGGAGAAATGTAACCCACGCGAGCGAAACTTCTGAAAGAAATTTTGTGGGCAGTAAAAGACTAGGGAACTAGTTAATAATGGCGTTTCAAATCCAGGTCATTTTATGAGGGATTGCATACATGCAAGAAATTTAATAGCGAATAGGGAGAGACAACACTTATTTCTTGTTTTTCAATCCAAAATACTGAGAAATGCATACAACTCTTTTTTTTTTAAAGAGATATTGACACTTTAGAGGGGTTATACAAACAGCTACAAAATATTTGTACAGAAGATTGCAATTTAAGCCTATTTAACACTATGTGATTATTGCAGCACAAAAGTTTTATTAAACTGCCATTGAATATGGATTTAGCCTTAAAGTAGCTAGAACTACAGAATGGAAGGAAGGGGTTAACGAAAGGAAGGAAATCGAAGAAAAGGAAATAACGAACGAAAATAACGAATTTGCAGAAGATAAAAGTCACCACGGTAATAGATTACGGCCTTATAGAGGGCAAATAAAATAGGAGGAGAGTGAGGACGAGGTGCAGGAAATCACTCAAAATCTAGAAGTAGAGGATCTTATTCAGGGGAAAGTGAGAGACGGCCAGCGCGATGTTCAATTGGTGGTGACCTGTCACCAAAGTGGCGAGCGAGTTCAGAACCACTCTTATAGTATCCTGATTTTACGAAAGCATTCTTGGTAATCACTAATGCTGTTGAATATGCTTTGTGGGCTGTTTCTTAGTACTAGGAAGACGATGTTTTGTACCAGAATTAATACCGGTGTAAATTTGGTTTATCAGTCGTTGGAAGTTGACACCAAGATTGATGTCGTCATTCGGTCTGGGGCCTCAGAGGTCTATAAGTCTAATGCACAGGGGGTTGATTTATAACAAAGAAAAATACCAAATTTAGTTATCAGAAGAGAAGGTCTGCGAGATACCCGTTTATATCGACTAATAAAAAATCGGTTGATAAATGTTCAGTGCACTCTTCAAATGGTTGTAGGGCAACTGAGGACGTTAGCGCCGGTCTGACCGTGTCGAGATAGGTGTACTATGCTTGGAAGAAAAGCGCTCTTTAGGTAGTTGAGGTCTGTAGCATCAGTGAGGCAGTGCCGACCTCGAAGTTCTATTCCTCGCAAGGAATTGAGGAAAGGAACTTTACTTCTGAGCATAAGGCATGCACGCGCTGATCAAAATTTTTTTGATAATTCTAACTTTAGATTCAAGTCAAGAAAAAAGAAGTGCCATGTTAGGCGAATTTAAATGATCAAAAATTCTCAAACCCAAAAAGAGAAAGACAAGGTCAATTAAGTGAAGGTAGAGTGGGTATGTATAAGATGCCTACACAAGGAGCGAGTTCTCAGGGTAATACAGAGGGTCAGAGTCCAGAAAAGTTCACCAAGAGTCCATTTGTCCTCATCATCAATTGAAGATTTTTTTCCCTCTAAAAGTACACATATGCAAGCAGTTGAATACAACATTTTATAACCAAATATGATATATTGATCGAACTGTAATTTTTTTACGATGATCGAGCCATTTAAAAAGGCAAAGTGCAGAATTCTCTTGCACATAGGTGCACTGATGCTGTTGTGAAATACGCGTTAGAAATTGTCATTGCTTACCGATTTTCTCTATTCAATAAACAGCAAATATTCATCACTCTGATTTAATGTTTACTGATATTAACGTTTTCTGTATCAAACGAATAACCGAACTTGCGAAGTACATCAACAGCTCAAAGTAAAATCAACCCTTAGATGTTGTTGTTGTCTGTTTATCATGCATCCAAGTTATCAGTGGAAAAAGATTTGAGTGCAGTATTCAAAGAAATGATCAAAGATCCAGTTGAACCGGCAAATGTGAGACGAGTTATGCAGGATCGAAAGACCGGAAGTGTCAAGATGATTTCAGAGGAAGGTTTAGTTTTTCTATCAAAGAAAAAACTGAGAAAATCTAAAAAAAAGATGTACTTATACAGGGCATCGTGTATTCCGGAAACACAGACGCAAAAGCAAATTTAATCTGTTCATCTGCTTTTGATGGCAGTTTAAGCCACTCATCTTATAAACAGTTGGTTAAAGATAAATCTTCAGTAATCAGTGATGAAACTATATTTGGAACTAGATTAATACCCTTAAGATTAGTAACTACTAATAATATTATACTTTGAAATAATAGAACCTCTCAGACATTACGATTTTGTCCCCCTATATAACTTCAGTTCAGACAAATGTATTTTTTTATTTTTGTTTTTTTAAATATGAATAGGAGACGTCAAAATATTTATACACTTTTCAGTGCATATGCAATCGATTGACTAGATCAATGCAAAAATGCCCCATGTTACAAAATGAACAATGCCTACAGCATGAATTCAACAAAACAATACTATTCTACATTTTTTGGTACATTTTAAGGACAAATTGCAAGAATGGTACGGAAAGGTCAAAATTTAATTTTAGTCCGTTAAATTTATTTCTATAATTTTGTTCAGACTATTTTTGGATGCGACGCATATTGCAGAAAATGAAAACGGACATTTCTTTAGGAATCTAAAAAACTGTTGTATTGGTCGGGGAATCAAAGCAAAACAATAACAAACAATAAAATTTGTACTTTATTCTCCAATATCTGATTAAGTAGTACCGGATCGAGATGCATATATTAAGAATACATAAATTTTGCGCAAAAATAGAAGAGTTCAATTTTAAGATGAAAAAAATTAATTTTCCAAAAGAAACGGACGAATTTCTAACAAAATAGTTAAATGTCCAAGCAATGAGATGTATTACCAACTAAAATAATAAATGTCTTCAAAAAAATTAAATTTATAAACAATGAGTTTAAATTTCGAACAGGTAGTTGAACTTTAAACCGAAAGCAATGAAATTTCTACAAAAAGAGATAAATTTTAAACCGATAATAAATTTCCATTAATGCGGTGTAATTTTCAAGTAATAAACAACCGTAAAAGCAAAAATAATGTCAGCCAAACTGTGAAATTGTCACTCTAAATTGCGAATTTTCTAGAAAATAGTTGAATTTTCATACAAAAACAGAGAATTTCGACCAAAATTGTTGAAGTTCTTGAAGAAGAATTACATTTTCAATCAAATAATTAAACTTTTGATAAAAATAATTATTATTTAGCAGAATATACAATACCAGACATCAAAATCCAGAAGAAAATATTTTAGTTTGAAAATTTTATTGTCTACAAAAAAAAAATACAAGCTTTGAATTTTCAACTTGATCATTGAATTTTCCAACAAAAGAGATAAACTTTAATCCAAAAGTTTCTAGTTAGAATAATTAATGTATATTTTAAAAAGTCCCAAAATATAAGTTCAATTTTCAAACAAAAATAAGCATATTTTTGACTTCGATTATTATATTTATTTTCCAATCTTGAAAAAAATTAATTTCCCAAAAAAAAATATAATTTTTCAACAAAATAATTAAATATTTAAAAAAAGGTATTTCTCAAAAAACGAAACGTAAATTTAAACGGAAACTGGAATATTTAAATATTGAATTAAAAATTAATTTTCTATAGAAAAAAACAAATTAAAAATAAAAATTTTCAACCAAAAAGATTACATTTATAGCAAAGGAATGACATTTCATCCAGAAAATATGAATTTTTTTAATAGCATTTAATTGCAACGATATGGTAAAATTTTTAAAACAAAAAGATGATTTTATATTTTAACCCAACAGATTAAATTTCATATAAAAATTAGTTGAATTTAACTAAAAAATATGATTTTTTATTAAGGTTTTTAAATTTTAAGCAAAAAATAAAATTTTCATGAAAACGGTTAAAATTTCAGTAAAAAATTACCTTCTAACAAAACAATACACTTTTGAACTAAATCATTAATTTTTATCCAACTTTCTAAACAAATTGAAAATGAATAAGAAACAATATTCCGATCTGGAATCTAATGTTTTTTCTTCAAAGGTTTGTCTGTAGATAAAAAAACACTGACACAAAAAAGGAAAAACAAACAGCACTGCAAAAAAAAACTGAATTACGATAGGTGCTATTCATAAAAATTAATGACGAGCAATTTATTTTTTGAATTAGATCATTTTAATCCTTAATGTTAAGATCAAACTAAGAATCCGGAATATACATAAAAACGTTTCATATTATTTCAATTTAATTTTCTGATGAAATTGATCAACCGAAATTTCTTCTGGGCTCAAATCTAGCATCCACAGGTCTCATATCATAAAAGTTTCGAGCTCCTTTGCCTCCTAATGGAGTAGCATTGACTTCTTCCTTCTTCATTTGCCTGATTGAGCCGCTGTATATGTTTATTGTGGCTTGATCCGTGCCTTCACGAGGAGGTTCAGGTAGATATAGTCCACGAAAAACAGAATGCCGAATTTTTAGTGTTTTTTGCAGTAATTCAAAGGCATTACCATCGATGTCTGATAATGTAAATTTTGCTGCAGTTACCTGAACCTTGACATGACCAGTTGAATTGTTTAAATAAATTCCTACCCCAGGAAAAAAGTGAATACTAGAATTCCAAGTTCCCAGCTTGAACTTTTAAAGGGAACAAATCGATAAAATTGAAGGTCTTTAATGGTTTTTCCAAAGAATTTAGAATAGGCGGGCTTGCCGGGAGACGTAGAGATGACAACATAAGGTGGCTCAATAGGAACATGAATAGTGTTATATACTCCACGCAAATACGTATGATGATTATTACTTTTTTCCACTAATGCTAGGGCGTCACCTTCGAGTGCGGATAATGTAAATTTTACTACGGTTAGCGGGTCAGACATACAGTTATTATACAGGCATATTGGTCACGCACCAGTTTGATTTCTCAAATAAATTTGCCTAACAGGAAGAAAATTATATAATCGAATAGAAAGTTCCCGTCTGGAATTGTTAACGGGAAAATATCGTTTAAATCTAAGTTTGTCAACATTCGCTCCAAATAGTTTATCATAAGGGGGCACCATATGTAAAGACGTGGATCCGACATGAAGAACTAAATCAGTAGAACAATGCCTTAATAATGATCCCTTTCAGCGACATGGAAAGTAAAATAATGAAATTCAGGGCCATTAGGATATAAATCAGATTTTTAACTCAACTTTGGAACAAGAAACAGAAGATTACATTTTTTTATATACACAATCGTACCGTAAGCAGTAAATCCTTGGATCGACAAATCATTCAACTTAAAAAGCTATGATAAATTGAGGCCAGAAGAACTCTAGTGTAGCAATTTTTCGTTAAAGTGGATTTATTTTTGCAATTATGATTCTTCGTTTTGAATTTATGTCAGGGACCCCAAAAGCCTTTTAAAACTCCTTTTTATGAAATTAGCTTTCATAGAAATAATAATTTTTTTCAACGATCTAAACATTTACATTATTTAAGTTGAAGTTTAAATTTACTTTAAAAGATGTTCCAAACATAAAATATAATATTCATACGCCTGTGGTATTGAGTAAACGATTTTTTAAAGAATAATTGCTAGCTTCTATCTAGATTCTCAAGACTTAAACTTTTCTGTAACAGTTTCTCCATATTATTACAATATTCGCTTAAAATTTATCTCTAATTAAAAAAATTAAAAAATGGCCCATATTGCGACGCTGCGAGAAGTAAAAAAAGTTTCAGGGTAAAAATCAATCTTTTAATTTAAAAAAGTGGGTATATTTACATGTAGAAGCCAACATTATATCTATTTTAACTTTAAGAAAGAATTATTCAAATGCAAGCTATGTGGAAATTGTACAACAATTTCTCATGAAAAATCACAGCATACGTTCTTGGACTCGGCACGGAAATGAGCTGCAACCTGCGGTATAGTGGCCTGCAGTCTTACCCCTGTATGCGGGGCTCTGCAGGCGCAGACCTTTTCTTTTCCTAGCTGCTCGTGGGAACAAAAATAGATCACGCTAAGTCTATCGGAAAAGAAGAATGAGAAGAGCTCTCCAAAGATCTGAGGGACTGACGGTTGCTCTGAGTGAGGCTATGGAAACGGGAGCGGCCAAACAGTCCCCCAATGAAAAAGGCCGCAATGGTTCACGGAAAAGGAGACGTGTTAAGAGGCACAAGGCAGCCTAATAACTGACGAACAGGGTGTCGTCGGGGGTTAGCCTGACGGCCGCTCAGAGGGTTGACCCCCTGACAGTGGTTTTGACGGATACGAGCTACCCGGACTCGTTGCTCATCACAGTTCAGTTTGAACTTTTCAGGGCAGCTGCCTGGAAGGAGCTCGAAAGACTGTCCCCAGATCAATGAACAAAAATCAGGACCTTCTTCTAAAGGGGAGGGGTCTTTGTATTCCTGGTAGCCGACACAACGGATAAAGCTTACTGCACAAAGTTGTGGTCGAGACCAAGCCTTGGGAAGGCGCAGCTCTTAAGGTGGGCGGAGTTGAGTTGTTCCAGAAGATGGTGAAAGCTACAGCGGGGTTCCCGGGGAAAGTGGAGGTCCCGTCTGCGGTGCTGCGTCGTTAGAGGACTTCAACCCCTTACTTGAGACAGAGTCCTATCAAATTGTCAGGCACGATAGGCCTGAGACAGAGGATACAGGGGGAGGATGAACTCTTGCAAAAGAGTGGGAGCAGTCAAATGATTCCGTCTGGTCTAACCGTTACCAAAATTACCTTGCACCATAGCAAAGGCGCCTCTGCAGTTTTGCAGAGAAGCATGGATGCAAGGCACACAGACATCTCTCTAATCCAGGAACCCTGGTTAGTACGGAGTGCCATAAGGGGTTTATGGGGGGAGGGGGCTGGTTTTTTAAAGAACCCTAAGGCGGCTAATGCAAGCGCTTGCATACTGTCAAAGGAAATCAACATCGTCCCGCTGCTTGAGCTGTATTCCAGGGAATTGACGGTAATAGCCACGGATCTAAAAGGAATAGGGAGCCTAGTCATAGGATCGGCTCAATTTTCGTATTCCAGCGATACCAATCCACCAGTGGAGGTACGTTCACTGGTGAAAGACTGCAAAGTAAGGGGTCTTTCTCTTCCGTTGGGGTGCGACGATAACTCCCACCATACTCTATGGGGTAGCACGGACGTCAACCCAAGGGGTAACGATCTAGTGAAATACATAGTTACTACTGATTTAGATATTCTTAATACGGGGAACACCCCAATGTTTCGTAACTCGATCAGAGAGTAAGTAATTGACATCACTCTCTGTACCGGTAGATCTACACATAATATCAAGAATTAGAGAGTCTCAGATGAACCCACTCTGTCAGATCACTCGCAGATATAGTTCGAGTTGAAATCCATTGTGCCCGTTTCTGGCCATCAATGGGCCAGAAATACAAGGAGAACGGACTGCGTTCAGTTTTCCACAGAACTAAGAAGTGCACTCTGGGTGGTGCCCAGGTCAATTCGAGACGTGGACGTCCAGGAGATGGCGGCCGAGACTTTTACGAAAGCCATAAAATCTACTTATGACAGTAGCTGTCGACTATCAAAAGACTGAAAGGCTGGGGAGACACACTGTTGGAATGGAAAACTCGAAGCGCGTCGCAGGAAAAACAGAGAGGTTCAGACGTACCAGTACTGGCAAGAGAGGGGACTTTTGGACCTCATTCAGGGGAATGAAGGATTAATACAGGAGTGCAATACGTATGGCAAAGTATTAAAGCTGGACCAACTTTTGCACAGCTATCGAGAAAGGAGCAGCGGCGTCTAGACTGGATAAGCTGCTTTCTCGAAATCCGGACGCTATTATCGGCGCTCTGAAATTGCCCGGCGGGGGATACTCAGAGGTAGGAGAAGAGGGAAGGATACTCGCTTGTGAAATCATCATAGGGCCGATTGTGAGACTTGATATGGCTAGTCTGAATCTGGGTTATGTTCCGGCGGCATGAACGGGTGCCAGAGTAGATTTTATTCCGAAATCAGGCAGCATTCGGTATACTTTACCCAAAGATTTCCGTCCCATTAGCCTCGCATCTTGCCTACTAAAAACCGTGGAAAGACTTATATATGGACAGATATATCCGCGATAAGGTCTTGTCAAGTAGGCCACTTCACAAGCATCGACACGCCTATAGGGCTGGTCACTCGACGGAGGCAGCCCTAAGCGCAGCAGTTAACCTAGTCGAAGAATAACTGAAGCTGAAAGGCCTACATGGAGTAGTACCTACGGAAGTTGTGGAATGGACCTGCGACATGTTGGCCAATCGGAACTTAAGTGCAAATAAGGTTGATACTACTTTATGTGGAACCGTTAAGTCGGGATGTCCGCAAGGACGTGTTTTATCACCCCTGCTGCGGTGCTTGGCTGTAGATAAACTCCTTTATCTCCTCCTTCATCTGGAGTATTGTGGTAGTTGTGGAATGGACCTGCCACATTTTGGCTAATAGGAACTTAAGTACAAATAAGGGTGATACCACTTTATGTGGAACCGTTGACTCGGGATTTTTGAAGGGACGTATTTTATCACTTCTGCTGTGGTGCGTGGTTAGAGATGAACTCCTTCAGCTGCTCATGAGTCAAGGCCACCACGTTGTAGGCTATGTGAACGATATATTGGTTATCGTGCGAGGTCAGCATCTGGATGCGCTCTTCGGAATACTTCAGCAAGCACTCAGAATAGTAAATTCTTGGTGCAAGAAGACTGGACTATCAGTCAGTCCGAACAAGACGGACGCAGTTGTATTCAACAGTAGGTATACGTGAAGAACCACGAGTACACTGAAACTGGCAACAACTAAAAACCAAAGGACAAGTCAAAAAAAGAAGCTATCATGGGACGAGCACGTGGAAAAACAGTGCATGAAGCTAGTATCGACTACCTGACTCTGTAGGAGAGCCATATGGAAAAGTTGGGGCTTAAAGCCTGCGAAATTTATATGGATCTACACAGCAATCCTACGACCCAGGCTTAACTATGCAGCGGTGGTCTGTTGGAGCTGGGTCGAACTGTCTACTATAAAGGCTCGACCGGAAAGGATCAGGAGACTGATTCTGAGAGGCATCACGGGTGCCTCGAAGTCGACAAACACAATGGCTTTTCGGATTTTTACAGGATTGGAGTCCCTCCATCTCACAACCAAGGCTGTCGCTGCGGAAGCGGCCTGGAGATTAAATATGGCAAATGATAGCAGTATCTCGACAACACTGTGGATACCAGTCGATATTGCGAGGAGGCCGACACTGAGCGTTCACAGGGACAAAATGTTCACTCGTCGCTATCTCTTCGACAGGAAGTATCGCATTAGCCTACCCACAAGAGTTGAATGGCTTAACGGCGAGGCACACCCACGCAGTGATGGAGACAACTGGTTCACGGATGGCTTCAATAACAGGGAGAACGCAGGAGCTGGAGTATGTCGTAGAAGGAATGGAATGGGTTGGGAAATTGCGATGGGGTCCTATTCCACAGTTCTACGAGCTGAGATTATGGCCATACTATAGTGCGCTTATAAGGCAGGGCAGTATGGCAATAAAAGAACATTCGTGGCTGCTCAGACAGCGAGAAGCAGTCGTAGACAGTTATAGACGAGCAGTGACAATTTCTTTGATCCTAAACTTCTGTTCCTGTATTATTTTATTTGCGCACTCATCCCTAATATCGAATCTTCTTTCTCCATTTGGTTTTCCTTTTCGACGACTCGGAGGTCCGGTTGCGGCCTCGCACCCTGCTTCCAACTCTTTTAGCTTTCTCCCCTATACTTTTTGTTTGTTCCCTTTTTATTTGTTTCTTCTTTTCTCGTTCTCTGGGTTAATTGTTTTCTGTTTATCTTGTTTTGTTGTCGTGTATCGGAATAATAGTCTTTTGTTCTTTTCTTTTGTGCATTTTGGTCACTTGGAGGCCTGGCGTCACTGGCCCCGCATCCAGTCTCTTGTTTAGCTCGCTACCTGAACCGCTCGTAGCGTCATCGCATGACGGTATGTTTCCATCGCCGCTACAAGTGCAAAAGTGACTTTTCATCCGCGCCGCTTACCTAATTCGGGTTTCCGTCTCTCGGTCCGTTCCTTGCGTTTGCCTTTCCTCGAAAGTACTAAAAACCCGCTGGCCCCGCATCAGGTTTCGTTTTTGTACAGTGACGCCCCCTTTCACGTACGCTACGTCTGTTAAGTCCTTACAACGCTATCATTTCGCTGAGCATCTTCTCGTCCTTCCTTATTCAGGGAGGATAATTTTTTTTTATTCAGGGAGGATTCCTGCAGGATAATTTACCACAGAATTGTAGTGCAAAGCTCGGTCTCCCGTAAAATATTACTGCGCCTCGCTGTGACATCTAAGCACTACTGTGCATCTCTACATATTTATGTTTCTTAAATATCTACCGCGCATCCCTCCATGTCTCATGTATCTAATGTGCAGCCTTGCCTGCATGATGTACCGCAATCAGGTGTGGGGCAACCTGATATTTCAAAGATCTCTTCTACTTGCCCCTACACATTCTAGGTTTCAACTGCGCAAGCTTATGTCAAAAAATGCATACTGCGCAACCTAATTTACCACAAACATGTACTGCGTTGTTTAGTAAATACCTACTATGTATCTCTATATCACGTGTTTCTATTGCGGAGCCCTGAGCCTTCAAAAAGTACTGCTCTGACCAAAGAGGTAAAAGACTCGTGGGAATCGCCAGCGTAGATGTCTCTGAAACAAAAAGAATACATAAGAGAGCAGAACGTAATGCAAAAAGAGGCAGTATACGTACCTTAGTGGTTCCACATCAGACGGGATAAGCCTCTCACTGATGTGAGTCGGCACCTCTTCCAAGCAATCAAATTGCCATGGTTTCTTCCTCTGAAATACCGAAATGTGGTAAACACTTCCATTCAGAGAAACGGCTTCTCTGCCATGCCAGAAAATATACTTCTTGGAATGGT
>JAAAKG020177081.1:0-26540 GCA_010014905.2 Druon quercuslanigerum | reverse complement strand
TTAAGGAATAGGAAGAGGGTGAATGAAAAATGTAAACCCTTAGGGGACACATTAGAAGCTTCCACTAGTAACTAGTAAGTTTGTGAAAATATAGGTAAAAATAAAATTATTTAGTTTTCCTCAAAATGTTCTTTTCGTGTTTTAAAAATTGGATAAAAAAAATAACGAAGGTTTTTTGAAAAGCCGAAAATTTTGTATTTCTACAATATTTTGTTTAAAATTTTTGCTTCTATAAGGAAAACATCAATTCAGTTTTCTGGGGCCTAACCATTTTTCAGATGAGGATTATTTTAAATACCGTTTTCTACTCTTTTCTCCTAAACAGAGCAAAATATCACAAAAGGAAAGAATTTATATTTTGCAGAAATTTTCTATATGTTTTTACTGTTACCTGAATTTTTTTATTACTTTTCGCTGTCTCATATAAAAATAAGAATATTAGATTTTTCAAAAATGCTTTTTTTCGTATCGTGTAATTGACCAAAAATGAAACTCTAGAGATTTCTAGAAAAAATATTATGAAATATATTTCTTATTTAAAATAATCGAATAGGGTAATGTAATTTTAATGGAAAATTTAAAAAAATCGAGGTTAAAATATGTAAATTAAATATGGTTCAATGTATCATAAGTGCGTGGCACGCCACTGGTCATTTCTCACAAGCGGTAGGAATTTTCCTGGTTATTATGTAAGGACGATTTCGTTTAATACGCGCAAATACGAGCTACCTCTTAGTGCCAAAAATGAAGACCTTATCCACACTTGTAATTAACTCTGTCAAACACATCAAAGATCTAAAAGCTGTAACCTTAAAAATGTCATCAACTGTCTTCGGAAAACTATAGCAATCAAAATTCAAGAGCACAGATGTAAAATTTAAAATACAGAAGCCCATAAACTTTAAATTAAAGATAACTCTTTCGATCTTATGACTGAAGCCTGAAAAAAGCCGCGAAATAATATTCCTCTTCTCAAAAAACCGGATCAAATGTTCGCGCTTTCTCCTACTGACAAAGCAAATTATGAAAGTAACTTCAATTCAAAGGACGATCCATTTGACCCGAAACACATTGTTTATAAACAGCTTCCTCTCTCGAGCCTTACTCTCCGAAAATGTTAGAAAATAGCTCACGGTTTAATTTTTCCGAAAAAAGGCAAGAATCCGTATCATCCAAACAGCTACAGGCCCATAGTTTTCTTAATACAATGAGTAACATTTTTGAAAATCGTTAAAACGCAGCTATACGGTTTTAGAAAAGGTTACTCTACGCAGCACACGGTGCTAAAGCTCACCGAAGCAGTTAGTTGAAATTTCAATCAAAGAAAACATACCAGAGCTGTTTTCCTCGATGTAAAAAAAGCTTTTGATAGCGCCTGACATGTGGAACTTTCTGAGAGACCTTACCCATTTTATACATTCTGATCTTTCCAACAGAATATTCTCAATAAAAATGGGCCTGACCCTTTCAAAAGGGAAACCCATCGGAGCGGGTGTGCACCAAGGCAGCATCATAGGACCAGTATTTTTTTATTATCTACGTAAACGACATCCCTGTTGTCCCCGAAGTTTCAATCGGATTATATGCGCACGACACCATGTTATTCACCTTCCCCTGGTCAGTTCTAAAAATATTAAATTTACTTAACGAAGCTCTTGAAGTCATTGAGACATGGGCTAAACTCTGGAGAATAAAAGTAATTATAGCAAAGTCTGCATCAATTCTTTTTTCAGTCAGAAGGCTATCTAAAATAGATCCGCCCAAAATGTTTTATGAACACTCTAGTCTAAAACGTGAATAGGGAATGCTAATACATAAAATTTTTATCCAACCAATTATTACCTTATTCCTGTTTAATTTGGGGAGGAGTATCAAAAACATATGTTAATCACATTCAGGTCATTTAAGATAAATTTCTCAGGCGTATCACAAAACCTCCTAGAAATACCAAAAATTCTATCCTGTAGAAAGAATCCTAATTGGCATACATTTTATATTACATTAAAAAAACTGCCATTTATGAATCTATATCATTATCACCTTTTGAACATATTTTCTCTTTAGGGATATGCAATAAGTCATGTAAGCAACTATCATTTTCGACCACTTAACCCCTTCCTATTCTTCTTCATTACTTATCTCTCAAAAAGAAATTATTATGTATTGTGGTTTTTTCCTGCTAGCGAGCTTTTTGTCTACACATAAAAAAAAATTAACTTAATTACCAGTCATGTCAAATTTTACTCAGATTGTGTAAGAATGCCCAAACGGTTAACGCACAACGTATTCTTCCGGTTCGATCAATCTTCGGGAGGATCATTAATCGCGAGCGTTCGACCACTCATTTGTGAGCATTGGATCCCACGGAATGGGCGATGGTTGGGGCCCCTAATCCCCACCCCTTTTTACATACGCAGCATGCGATATTCTAAGTAAGTGAACAGCGCTGAATGCACTAGTGTTAAATTAGGTTATAGAACTTATGCTTGAGCCGTAGCCCGGGGAAATCTGATCTCTGGGTTTCGCGAACCGCTCTTTTAGTAACTTTGCTTAGCAACTGTATTTCTTGGAATTTTTCTAGATTAATTATTTGCATTCGATAAGTAACAAATTTAAAAATGTTTTTAAAGAGATTTTAAATTGTTTCAACTATTATTATTTGTTTGAATCGTTTCTTAATAAGAATTTTTACAATAAAAAATTACGAAAATTACTCTCTTCACAAGGTTTTTATTTTATATGGGCATTTAGCTTGACCTAGACTAATTGTCGTCAATATCCTCTTCATTAACATAATTAATTTATAATGAATAAAAACCTCTTTTTGTAGTAAAAATAATAAAAAGTAGATATTTCTGTTCGCATTATATAAAAATATATGCAACAGCTAAGGTTAGTAGTATTGTATCAGTCTTCTAGAAATACACTCGAATGCTCCGCTAAACCCCCACCCTTTCCTAGAGTTGCGCGCAAGTTCGCCTGTGTGCGTTCTCACGCATTACCCCTGAAATCTATGCGTTGCAGGAGTGTGAACTCTTTCACGCTCGTGTGTTCGGCGATCACGATTCCCAAACCTCTCGTAAGTTCGGCATTCAAGTAAGTAGTTCTTTATGCTCGAACGTATAATAAAATTATCTGACAAAAGAAGTAGCGATAAAAACACTAAATTGTATTTTTTTGTCCCTATTAGCTGAATATATAAGAAACTGATTAATTGCGTTATTAGGATAATTTTTTATGAGAATTAAAAAGTTAATGTATCATAATGACCATACTTGTCAAGTTAAATGTTGATATAAAGTAAAAACCCCGTAAAAAAGTAATTTAATTCATTTTGTTGTTATAAAAATGTTCTGCAACAAACAATTTATTGTTTTTAGTACAAATTTGTGTAAACCATATGTTGGTAGATAAAAAATGTATGATGATCATTCACTCGTACGAACTACACTTTTATATCTACATCGTCTTCACACTTTTGAAAATTTCGGGATTTTCACATTTTTTTCGAAAATTTATAACACGAAAATCATTTTTCGTGGAAAAATGGCGCGACACCTTTTTTGTGTGATTTTATATAATTTTCCCAAAGAATATAATGATTTGTTTTTATTTATTCAAATTAATTGTCTATAAAAAAGTTTTTGTAACAAAATGCAAGCTTATTTCGGAAAGATCAATATCATTTTCGAAATAAGCACGTCGAAATTCATAGAAGACGAGTGTTTTGTTAGACTTGTATATAAAAACGATGCACACGATGTGAAAAACCATTAATACAATAGACGAACAATAGAAGAATATTATAATCGCATGCACGAACATTAGATTTCATATTCACGGAAGCTGGCACACTATGCTACGGCTTACTTTCTCAATTATTTCTCGAAAGTTAATAGAGATCTCATTTTGATAACCACAAGGCTTGTAGAGCACACTGTATCAGTATAAAACATGAAGAAAAGACGTTAGTTACTTTCTCAGAAATTCAGTTTTAACATGATTTTTTGAAAAACCCAAGAAGTTTTTTAAATTATTTCGTGCAAAGAATATTCTTTTAGAAGTGCATCCTGTCATGAAATAAATAATAGCCCTGAGTATCATGAACATTACCATAGTTATAAAACTTTAAGAAAAAAGGAACAAAATGTTCGATTTTGAATATGTCTTGAGTTTTTTGATTTTCTCCAAAATTATTTGGGGGTTTCTCTTTCAACGACTAAGAGAACATGTACTAGAACTTTTATCAAAATTACTAACAATAGCTCAAATTCTCCAAATGTTTTGAAATGAAATTGCTCAAGAGTCGAAAAATTATCATGTAGACAATATTCAACCCGCATTGACTGATTATGTTTAAACGAAATTGCAAAGTAAAAGAACTATGCAAAAATGCCGTTTAATGTATAGGTAGCGATACGTGTACCATATAAGTTGGGACACGCTTTTTGATACCTACACGCTATTTTTTACTAAATAGCGTTTTCAAAACAATCTTCAAGTGTTAATAATCAAAATAATTTCACTTTCGGTCATTTTTATGTGAATATGAATAAATTCAGTATGATTATTTCATGCACTAATAGTGCAGTTTAGTATAAAAGCACATAAATTTGACATTACGTAAGAATACCTGAATGGATCATTTAAAGAGGAAATCCATATGGAAACGTTAAAAATGCTATTACAGCCCGTGAAGAAATTGCCCAACTTGTTTCCAAGTTCCGATCTGGGCCCGGTCGGATTTTCCATATGTGGTCCCAAGGGGGCAGATGGTGTAGCTCGGGTCGGAACCTCGTCGGGTTAGGTCAGGTTAGGTTTGGCAGGTTTGTCAAGTCAAGTTTTGTGTGGTGATATTTTTTTTTTTACTTATGCCGAAATTAAAATGCCAAAAGCAAGAAGCACATTGCGAGTTCGGAAGCATCGAACGGTTGGTGAGGTTATTTCTTATATCCGCACTGAAGATGAAGGTAAGTTAATTCACTTAATTCCTTCAATGAATTACATAAAAATCGTGAAACCTAACCACCAAAATGAATAAAGAATTAGTATTTGATTTGTTCATAATTCATGTTTAAATCTACCTGATGTTTAGTATCCATAATCATTCATTTTTATAAATTTATAAATGAATTTGGGACTATAATTAAGGGCGTTGGATCCAATTTCTAAACCTCAAAATTTCTTTATCCTTACTTCTATTTCGAAAAAGAATCCCACTATACAGAGCAAAAATGTGTCCAATTCCAATAGTTCAGTAATAATTTGAGAAATTGAATTTTGAGGTTAAAACTTTGATCCAACACCTTTAACGTTTTTAATTCCTAACTTTACAAGTTATCTCTTCTAGAAGAATAATTTTATTTTTAATTTATACATTGAATAGCATAAATAGATATTTGTAGTAATATTTGCAAATAATTGTAGATTCCGACAAAGAAGATGAAGGAAGAGAAGAGTCTGTTTTGCAACCAACTGATGAAGAAGAAATTTGAGGAAAATAAGGACGAATCTTTCAGCAACTCAGATTCAGGTAATGAACTACTTTTTTACTTGAAAACTTTTTTTATCCAGTGTAATTTGAAAAAAAAATATAATTTTTAGTGCGGAACTTTATTCTAATTAATTACTTTTTTATATCATATATTAAATTTTGCAAAATGAATCTTTAAGAAAGAAATTATTAATAATGTAATTTACTTTTAGATTCGGAAGAATCTAATATTTCTAGAGACTACGAAATTTACTATTTATTTTAAAAATTACAGAAAGGTTCACTGGCATTATCTTTTGATAAGAAACCCATGCTTAAGACAGTCAACAATATTTTAAAAAAATATTTCTCCAAAAATGTAAGCAGACAGTTCACAGCTGTAAAAATAGTATCAGCAAAACAAGTTTCCAGAGAATATCACATGTGCACATGCATTATCGGTAAGCAAATCAATAGTATTTGTGTATTTTTTATGAATGAATTATTATTTTGTCTTTCAATTAATTAAAAAAATTTTTTCAGATGTTCAGAAGAGGAAGTTCTTTCCGACATCAGCGCTGTTTGGAGTAATGTTAAGGATTGGGACGGAGGCATAAAATTCAGACAAGCGCAGAACCAGTATCACTCTGACGAGTAAAATTTCATATTATATCCAGTTTTCTTATTAAATACAATTTGAAATTATGAACTAACTATTTATTTTTATTTAAAAAAAAACCTTTTCAATTCTATTTATAGAAATAAAAAATTAGAATGGGCCAGATCTGGACCGGAGCGGGCCCCCATTTTCGAGACCCAGATCTGGGCCCGATCGGTTAGGGCGTTTTATTTCCAGACTGATGCTAGACAGATTTCCATATCATGGCCACATTTTGCCCGATCGGGGCCTGATCGGCGCCCCACCACCCAACTGAATACCCAGATGAATTGTTAAAGAAGAGAGCCTTAAATTATTATGCAGTAACCACGAGACCGGACATATCCTTTATTTTCAGTTGTCTCAGTCAATTTAACTCCTTTCACGAGTCTCGATATTGTAAAGCCGCTAAAAGACTCCTTTGGTATCTTAACGAATCGATCAATAATTATGGAGTTCCTTATTTATAATGAAATGAAGAATTTAAAGTAATTATTCATTCACACTGTGTTGTACTATATAAAGAAAATCCAATTGACGTATTGCTTGGAAATCTGGAGTGCAAAGAACTATAACACTTTCACCGATAGAAGCAGAATACATGGCACGAAAAGAGGCAGCAAAGTAAGCGATTTGTCTTCAAAAGTTGGTATCTCAAATCGCACTCCTATATTTCAATGAAATATGCATAGCAAAGGCTAATATGGAACTGTAATCACTCGCTAAGAATCCAATTTATCACACAAGACCAAAACATATCGATATCAAACATGTGACCTTATAGACTTCTGCCGTCGCATGTCGAAACCATTGTGTAGCCTTATTCTATTATTATTTCCAGTATATATTTGGTAAAATTTAGGGTAAACTTTTTTGAACGAAGTAATCACATCTTCAAATCAATAAAAACGTTTAATTTAGCCAATGGACATAAATTTGCTTGAAGGGACTTGCTTTTTTATTTAAAATTACATTTGACTATATTAGCTACCTAATATTTATATGCAAATCTCTTATTTCTTTCCACCAATATCAGGGTTCCTTCGCTTGAATATTATTTCAATGCCTGCAATTTACAATAAATTGCAACAACTAATTCATACTGTTTGTTTAGATGAAACGATTTCTTTACTCTAAAGAAATTTTTTACATGAAGTATTTAATAGGATAATTTCTTTGAATCAAGTAAATTATTTTTTCTTTGACGCAAGATATTTTGTTCTCAGTGTAGCTCAATGTTAATGAGTTCACCACACTATGCGTAATTATAATTTCAAACAGCTAGTATTCCTTTGATTTTTGATGGAATGAGAATTTATTTTTTCATTCAAAATATATTTACAATAACTGCTAAAATGGTTGCAGTTTGACGTTGATGTATTGAAAAAATATATTCCGGGAGCAAAATAAATACAATCAATCTATTTTGATAGTGTATTCTTCTAAAAATAAATAATATTTGTACTAAATTATAAGATGAATTATTTACCGATGTATTATTCAAATAAAGTCACTTTCTTGGGATTTTTCAATTGAATTTAGAACATGGATATATAAAAGCACCATCAAGTCATCTTTGCTATTAAAAGAAGTTTGATTGAGTACTTATATGCCTCGAAATAAATTGAAAAGTGCTTCTAACCAGCAGATTGTGCGAGAATAATAATGGCACATGTGCACTTTAGAGATAAGTAACTTTGCAAATCAACAAAGTTGAAATATTGTTTTCAAAAGATTCTACGCAAATTAGGCTGAAAACCATTATACGAGATCAGACATTTGGTGAAAGAGTATCTCGGAGGGTTCTTGCAAAAACTAGTGTGTGGTACACGTGCGCTCGGGGGTTAGCTACTCGTATGATTGCAGCATTTGCCTTCAGCTCTTTGGGCTCGTCTATGTTTAACCAATCTCTTCGTTGATGCGCTAACCTTCGACTTGCGCTTCGAGCCTGCGGCTGATGTTGCAAGTATCTTAAATAGCTGTTAACCTTGCTGCTAAGCTTTTCTAGTGTTTGTTTGTTGTGCATTTTTTTCGTTTTCTTTTTCTTCTTATTTCTTATTTCTTTTTATCACACAACACATAAGTGCGGTGAAGAATGCAAACTTTTTTGACATTTCTTTATTTCAAGGGGAATCCTGAAATTATAAAAGAATAGGGAGGTCCGATAATTTTGACATTATTCCACATGTACAGTTAATGGCCGTGAAGGGTTTCTATTAGAACAGATTTTTTGTTTCAAGTGGTTGCCGATACAGAGAAACCTCTCTTGCATAAAAGGAACCTATAACGATAATTATTCTAAAGGAATCCAGAATGTGCGTTCTAATAGCAAATTTTGTGCAGATTGTACAAGGGCTTACGTTTCAATACATATTTAATGGTATTGCTCTGGAAAAAATGTGATAAAATTACTAAATAAAATATAATAAAAATATAGAAATTAGTCATTCTTGAAAGGACAGTAATGTGCATGAAATGTAACAGTTTTTACGGTTATGTATAAAACTTTACCCGTCACAGATCTTTTTTTTTATTATGTCGCCATTTATCGGATAAGAAATAAGTAAAAAGGAACCCTTGAAAAGAATTTTACTGGGGGCTTAGTTCCAAAGGATGCCAACTTTTACTTAAGCGGCTTTTGTGTCAATTTACTCGAATAATCTCTTAATTATTTCATCTGAAACTCCCTTCTGAAAAACATATATGTATGAGAATATCACTGACTGCTTTTTTTAGTTTTATAATTGAGGATGTTATCATATCAGAATGTGTAAACGAAAAGCAAGGAACTCATATGGATATTATATTTTTTCTTTCAGTAAGCTTACTTACCGTTCAGGGCGTAGCTGGACAAATGGCAACTCTACCATGTGATATACAACCTAGTGACTCTAACGATTCCGTTTCTATGGTGCTTTGGTTCAAAGAGGCTTCTGGCGAGCCCGTATTCAGGTAAGCTAACAGTAGATATTTATAAGCACGTTGATATTTAATGGACGTTCTTTTTCCTAATCCGTTATAAGGTACGGCTATCCTTTCTATTTCGCAGTCAATGCATGCTTCAAAATGAAAAGCTTTGTACCAGTTTTACAGCGAGTTTCTGCATCCATCGAGTTCCTCGTATCCACATGTGCGTGAAGGCATGTAAATAGATACGAACAGATTGAAAACATATACGTTTGTGATGACTTTAAAACAAGTTAGTTATTCATGAAAGGCTGCAGACTTTCCTTTTCAATACTAGATTTGCAAAAAACTGGTTCCGCTTCAAAAGCGCAGGAATTTCTATTCCTCTTAATTTAAAAGACGAGTAGTGAGACTTAACTAAAGTCACATACAATAAGTTTTTTTAACTTTTCGTTAAAATATTATTTTTATCCGCAACTATCTATTGCAACTATTTATCTTGCACTAGAGAGACTCGTTTGAAGCGCCATAAGTCTTGTAAGTTGATATTCAATAATTTTGAACTACAGATATTTAAAACTATCAACTTGTAAAACTTAGTACTATGCAGAAAGTATGTTTATTCATGAAAATATTTAAATTTATTAAAACATCTCGGAAATAAGTCATACAATACACTTTTGTCTTTGAGGTTAGGTTATAAAAAAATGATTTCTTAAAGCGGGTGACAAGTGCTCGCACTTAAGGTGCTTCCTCAGGCTTGATATTTAGTCCATGCTTTTACAAATGACAAACTTTTCTCCCACATTTATAAATTTTTTTATCTTATATTTTCACCACATAATAAAATAGGAAAATACAATCCCTTAAAGGGGTTTTTTTTAATGCTCTAGGTCTTGTTTTATTCTACTTAATTGAAAATTTCATGCATTTTATGCGCCGGAGAAGTAGCTAACCGCCATCACGAGGGTACCCATGGTGAGCGCAATATGGGATCGGCTAGTTTTCTGAATGAAACCAGAGTGTTATTTTTTCAATGATAATGTATACATCGTAAACCCCAGAGTGAACCTAGCATTTGATGGAGTTTCTAGCATGCCTCACCTCAACCTTCGTATTGTCAGAGAATTAGAGCCGGTTAAGAGAAATTAAAACTGTTAAAATATTCAGAAATTGAATTATAATAGCCTGCATTAGTGCATTTGATATTTTTCTTGAATATTTGTTTCAAATACAACTGTTTGCTTTGCAATGAATATGCTGTTTCTCAGGTTGGATGGACTCTTTTGTTTCAAAGAAGTTAGTTATTTTTTTAAACAATATAAAAAAAAACCTTTTTAAACAAAGAGATTAATTATTATCAACAAAACGAATGAAGTTTAAACATGAATTTTCAACAAATCAGTCCCATGTTCAACCAAAAAGATGATATCTTAATCAATACGATTTGTTTATCACAAAAAAAAACAAATTTTCAATTAAATATAATCAGTTTCTATACTAAAAAGAAGATAACTTTTTAATCAAAAATGGAATAGTTAAATTTTTTTAAAACAAGATTAATTTGGATAACAACAAAAAATATGATATTGCAACGAAATATATACTTTTTCAATAAAATTGTTAAAACTATGAAGCCAATAAAGCGAATTATCTGCTGTTTTACTTTTAAGTAACTATAAAATTTTATATGTTTTCAAGCCAAAAAGGATAATTTTCACAAAACCTAATTTATTTTAACAAGAGTTCAAAACTTAAACTCATGGTTGAATTTTTAAATAAAAAGATGAATATGTTTAACGAAAAATAATTTCTTGAACAAGAAGATATAGTTGTATTTTAAACTAAAAGTGATAACTTGTCAAAATCTTGAATTTCCAAATAAAATTGGAGGTAAAACTATTAATTTTCAATCTAAAATGAAACAGAATTTCAACAAAATAAAACTCTTCAACCAAAGGAATGAAAATTACGCTAAAATAATGATTAAATTTAAATGAATTAATTCATTAATTAAATTAATGATGAAACCAAATAGTTTGACTTTTCAACCCAAAACATAAATGAATTACCAAAAAGATTCGTTTTCAACAAAATACCAAAATTTTCACCAGAGAAAGATAAATTGTCAATCAATAGGTATATTACAGGGGTCTCCGAAGGTAGATCGTATAATCTAGTAGCGACCCCATATCCTGAGACCTGTCAAAACTTGTCAAAACGAAACTTCTCGTTTCCCAATTTCCCCTTCGTTCGCTTGCCCTTACTCCTAGCACTTGGCAGAAAATTAACTTTTTTGTTCAAATGTTATAATTTCAGGTTAAAAATTCTTAAGTTTAAATACAATTCGTCTATTTGTCTTCATAGTTCTAAAATTTTGTTGAAAAAGTATTTATTTTGCTGCAATTTTGTATTTTTGTTTTGATGCAAATTAGTTTCGTTTAAAACAAAATTTTACTAAAAAGGGTCAATGTCTATGATTGCAAAGTTTTCGGTTAAAAATTCTTGAGAAGGAATTGCTAAAGAAAGGGCTGCAAATTGCATACCCTTTAAGTGTAATCTTGAAAATGAA
This sequence comes from Druon quercuslanigerum, assembly GCA_010014905.2. Taxonomy (NCBI): domain Eukaryota; kingdom Metazoa; phylum Arthropoda; class Insecta; order Hymenoptera; family Cynipidae; genus Druon; species Druon quercuslanigerum. Next base: position 14,930 of record JAAAKG020177081.1, on the reverse strand, counting down.
ATAACTTATAATTCCACACTTTTCTGATTAAAAAATACGCAGCAACATTCCCTGAGTTTTTTTTGTCGTAAAATCTGAGAAGAGAGGAGATATTACGAAAACTCTTAACAAAAGTTGAATGGATTAACCGATTTTCTTGTATCTTTTTTAATCATTTCGTCGTTATCTAATGCACCTAATGCAGAATATGGAAATTAAATTGCTTAATACTTTAATCTTTTTTAATTTCTCTAAACTTGCTCCTATCTCTAATAATAGGAAGGTTGAGTGAGGCATCTCAGACACTCTATCGGATCCTGGTCTCGATCAGGGGTTTACGATGTATACATTATCGTCAAAAAATAACACTCTGCTTTCATTCATAAACTAGCCGACCCCATATTCCGCTTACTATGGGTATACTCATGGCGGCGGTTTGCTACTTCCTAAGCGCATGGAATGCATGAAATTTTCAATTTATTAGAATAAAAGAAGAACGAGGCCTGTTTTCGAAAAATCCCTCTTTGAGGAATTTTTCAGGCTTAACTTTTAGTCCTTGTATTACAAAAGACAACTTTTAACCTTCAACTATAAATTGTTTGACGTCACATTTTAATCACCTGATCTAAAGGGCTGACTGCAAGCTTTAAGAGAGACAGAGAGAGAGAGAGAGAGAGTTGTTTTAAAAAAAAGTTTTTGTTTTGTTTCTTTTTTCAAATTAATTGAAAATAAAATGCATTTTATGCGCATGGGAACGACCAAATCGCCACAGGTGAGTGCACCCACGGTGCACCGAATATCGGTGCGATCCATTTCTGAATGAAACAACGGGTGGCTAAGAGTGTTATTTTTTGGATGATACTGGAAACCCAGGGTGTAGACTGAGTATCTGTCCTGCCTCACCAAAACTTCCTATTGAATTAGAGCGGGTTGAGAGAAATTAAAACTTAATAAAAGATTAGGGATTTGAATTTTAATAGGCTGAATTAGGTTAATCACATCACGATGAGACGATTAAAGAAATGAAAGAAATCGGTTAATCCGTTCAATTTCTGTTGAGTGTTTTGGTAATTTTGCATTCATTTTAAGATTACATTCATTCTTGACAATATTGACCGATTTCCCTCGTTTTTGTTTGCCATTCTTTGATAAAATAGCTCAGAAAAGTGATTCAGCTAATTGAAATGTAATTGAACCACGTTTTGCATAATTTTAGAGATTTAACAGGTTTTTAGCAAAAGACAAAAGCAAATTCAAGGAAATTAGAAAAATTCCCCAAACACATAAACTATGTGATCGAAATGTTTTCGCAACAAAAGATACCTTTCTTCTGTCTTGTCATATTTAATGGCCTGCGTCAATAAGTGGAAATTGTTGAACTGGACAAGTATGAAATCGCAATTTATTATAGTTTTAAGATTGACACTTAAAAGTTGTACAATTAGCAGTCTTTTTAACAATTCCTTCCTCAGGAATTTATCCCATTTTTTGAAATAAAATTTCATGAAATTGAAACTTATGCAATCATAGACATTCATAATTTTTCTATAATTTTTCATGAATCTTTACTTGTTTTAAATGAAACTCCTTAGTTTGCAATGAATGTGCTGTTGCTCAGGATTAATAAACTATTTGGTCTAATAATTCATCTTTTGTGGTTCAATTTCACTGTTTTGCATTAGGAAACTCAAAATATTATTTCCTGGAGCAGAGGAGCCTATTTTATTTAGAAGGAGAATGTACATATTATACTTTCTTAAAATTTGATATAATTAATACACAAAATCTTAATATAACCAAATATTTTAAAACATACTCCACAAAGATTTCAAGGATTTTGATAATTTCACTAATAATGCCAAATACTTCCAAAATATGTCAAATATCTCGCGAAGATTTCCAAAGATTTCAAAACGATTTCAATGATTCCTTTAGCATTACAGATAGATTTAAAAGATTTCACAAAAATTTAAACCATTTTAAAAAAATTTCACTTAGATTTCAGAGTGCAAACAAATTTTAATAATTATAGTTTTTTTGCTTTTACGATTATTCAATATGATCAAAAGAGATATTTCGGGGTTCCAATCGTGTACAACAAACTACGAATTTTGCCGAAGTTTCGTGAACATTATTGTTTACTTCTTTAGGGCTGAACTGAAACTGAGATATCAGGCTATGTTGTTCTTCAGTATACTCTCTAAAATGCCGGTGAATGGCCAGAGCGCCCCACCGTGGTAACTGGTCGAACCTAATTGACCAATGAAGCCTTTTTTTAAATCCGGGAGGATGGAAATCCAAATCGGATTAGTATTGTAACCGTTGTTCCTATTGATTTCATTAGGGTGTTTGAAGATTTCGATTGCTTCTCTATGTTTTCTTGGAAAAATATTGTGTTTTTTTGCGATGACGGTTGTTTTTTTAAATAAAATGTTATGTTCTGTTTCGATATGATGTTCAGCTAGTGTCGATTTCGTGAAATGTTTTAGCTCTCAGATAACTGAGGCGTGTCTTGTTGTCTTTAGGGTTATTAAGTATTAGTACTATTTTCTCAGGTGGTTTAAATATGGTATGAATGTTATGTTTGTTGAGAATTCTTCCTATTTGTTCTATGACACCTTGGATGTAGGGCAGGATGGTCGTCATTTTTCTCTCTCTTTCTTTAGTAGGTTGTGTTGACTTTTTTTAGTCTGTTATGGAGACAGCTCTGTATACAAGGGAGTTGATGAATAATTGTTTTTGAGATGGGCAGTGATGGGAAAAGGCATGTAGGTATTTGTTTGTATGGGTGGGTTTTCTGTAAATTTTATTTCCTAATTTGTTATAAGATCTTTTGTAAACTAATACCTCCAAGAAAGGCAATTTTCCGTTTTGTTCAATTTCCATGGTGAACTGGCTATTAGAATGAATTGATGAAATCGAAAAACTTATTTAGTTCATCTAGTCCAAGCCGCCAAATGACAAAGCTGTCATCAACCAAACGAAACCAAAATTCCGGCTTAAGCTTGGATTTGTTAAAGATTTTAGTTTCTAGATGTTCCATAAAGATGTTGGCTATTACAGGTGAGATTGAGAATCCCATTGTTGCTCTTGAGGTTTCTCGTAGAATTGGTTATTGAGAGAGATGTAAGTATTATTGAGTCAGTGTTATATCAAAAGTATGAGTTTGGAAGGGAAGTTTGTAAAAGATTTAATCATTTCAATTGCAGAAGTGATTGGTACTTTCGTAAGGACATATAATCTGTGGAAACTTACTATGATGTCTTTGGATTGAATGTGAATCTGTTGTATCTTTTTGATAAAGTCAAATAAGTTTTTGACGTGAGTGGTAGAGTTTCCTGTAAAAGGATTAAGTTCTGTAGCAAGGATGCCTGCTAGGTTGTACGTTGGTGAGTGTATTGCACTGACGATCAGTCTGTGTGGAATATTATTTTTGTCGATTTTTGGGGGCCCGTAAATCCTTGGAGAGATCGGATTAGTAAGTAATAATTTAGATATTGTTTGGCAGTCACTTTTAGATTCTTTAAGAAGGTTTTTTGTTTTACTGGCTATTCTTTTTCTAAGGCCCTTTTTAAGTTTTTTGTCATTCTTATTTTTGTTACTTTTAGAAGGCCCATGGCATGCTTAATCACCACGGAACTAAATCCTTTTACAGGAAACTCTATCACTCACATCCAAAACTCATTTGACTTAATCATAAAGATAAAACAGATAAACAATCAACCCGAAGACATCATAATGAGTTTCGATATAGTATCTGTCCTTACGAAAGTATCAATCTCTGCTACAATTAAAATTATTAAATCTTTTAAAAACTTTCTTTTCGAGCTCATATTTTGATAGAATACTGCCTCAATAATACATACTTCTCTTTCAATAACCAATCCTAATAACAAACCTTATGAGTATCAATGGGATCCCTAATCTCACCTTTAATAGCCAACATCTGTATGGAAAGTCTGGAAACTAAAATCTTCAACCAATCCAAGCTTAAACTGGAATTTTGGTTTCGTTACGTTGAATATACCTTTGTTATCTGGCGACATGCACTAGATGAACTAAATAAGTTTATCTACTTTATCAATCGATTCAATCTAATATCCAGTTCACCATGGAAATTGAACAAAATGAAAATTTTCATTTCTTTGACGTATTAGTTTATAAAAGATCTGATAACAAAACAAAGACCACCACCACCACCCATTTCAAAACTCATTAGATGGTCATCAACTCCCTTATATGCAGAACTGTCTCCATAACAGATAAAGTTAACTTATGCGAGAAATTACAAAACTTTAAACAAATAAAAATACAGAACTATTACACAAACCAACAAATTGATAAAGCAATAAGAAAATACACTAAAAAAACAAGTCAACACAACCTGCTAATGAAAGAGAGAGAAAACCGACGACCATTCTACCCTACATCCAAGGTGTCACAGGACAAATAGGAAGAATTTTTAACGTTCAAGCCATATTTTAAGCGCCTGCGGAACTAGAACAACTACTAAATAACCCTAAAGACAAAAAGGTACCCCTCAGTAATCCGAGAGTATATAAAATCATCGGTTCTTGTGGCAAAATCTATATTGGACAAAACCAGGGGAGCGGTGAGCCAACGTATAAAGGAACATGAGTCAGGTTAAAACATTTCGCGCAATCGGCACTAGCTGAACATCATATCGAAACAGGACATAACATTTTATTTGACTAAACAACCTTCATCGCAAAACTGAGAATATTTTTACAAGGAAACATAGAGAAGCCATCGAAATCTTAAAACACCCTATGAAAATCAATAGGGATAATGGATATTTTCCAAATATTTCAATAATTTTAGAAATATTATCAAATGTTTCAAAAAGACTTTAAATCTTTCACGAAGATTTTAGATAGATTTAAATATTTCAAAGATTGCTAGCACCAAGACTAGCCGTACACAGAATGTTAGAAGCTTTTAACAAATGGTTTCAACAATTTTGAAAATGATCTAACTTTTTAATTTGTATTATAAATTGCTATTTAAGGAACTTTATCTGTCTTTCTTGTCCCTGAACGTGTGCCAAATTGTCATTTAATCCACTTGAGCCACTAAACAATGTTTCAAAATGTTGTCCAGTATACAGACGACAGCGAAGACAACGACAACAACGAAAAGAAAAACGACAAACTCATTTTTCTATAGTTGCTTTTTTCTTCTGACAGCGCCCAATCTAAATCACGTATTGTTAATGAATATACATATGAATTCAGTAATCGTACTACATTACAACATCTCTTTCACTTGCAACGGATGAAATTTTATTATTACGCGATGAAATCCTATTACAATCTCTAAAATTGCGCAAAACGTGTCTCAATTACATTGCAATTAGCTGAATCAATTTCCTGATATATTTTACAAAAAAATAAAAAAAAAAGACGAGGAAAATTGGTCAAGATTGTTAATAATGAAGGTAATTTTAAAGTGAATGTAAAGTTACTCAAACTCTCAACATAAATGGAACGGATTAACGGATTTTTAAATATTTTTTCGAACGTCTCCTCATTATCTAAGGAACCGAATTCAGCCTATTAAAATTAAATTCCCTAGTTTTTAAATATTTTTTAATTTATTTCAACTGGCTCTACTACTCTAAAAATAGGAAGGTCAGGTGGGTATGGTAGGCTCTCTGTACACTCCCTAGGTCCAAGTATCGTCAAAAAATTACACTCTTGACTTTCGATGGCGGTTTACCTGTTCCCAGGCGAATGCGAGTCATCATATTTTCAGTTAATTAAAAGAAACAACAACAGGGACATTTTTTTAAAAAGGGTTCTAAGTGAGATCTTATTTAGCCCTTTAGATTAGGCGGTTACCATATTACATCAACTATTTATAATTGTGAGGGAAAATTTGTCATTTGTAATACAAGTACTAAAAATCCAGCTCTCGACAGACCTAAGGGCTCTTAAAACTACTCGGGTTTTTTTCAGATGCATAATACGTGAACAAGAATGCATTGTTAAGTGTAATATTTTAACCGCATCATCACAAGGCATTTATGTCGGCTGGTAAGGGACTTATATTTTTCTTTACTTACTATCACAATTTGGTGCAGTGTTTAAATAATTAAAATAATAAATTAATAAATAATAATAAATTAAAAAAGAAGATATTTATTAAATACATCTAAAGCCTTTCTAAAGAATGGGCGTACACTTATTTATTTAAAAATGTTTTTTATTATTCTGGTTGACGGAAACTCTATCCTTAACATTCAATTGCTTCATTTTAGTTTATAAATACTAGCAACAATAGCAATACTAATTATAAGCCTCTTACCCTGTTGGGCCGAAGGTCTAACTTCAAAATCCAATTGCCTTATTTCACTTCATAAATACTAGGAGCGCAAAATCGTTTACTTACATAATTTTTGTGTAATATCAAACTTTGTAATTTTTACGTTACTTAAGGTTAAGATTTAAAAACTTATACGAAATAGGAGTACAGCTGCAATCTACCAAAGTATTTCATTGTATTCATTTCGTGAAATGGGGTGATTCTATTGAGGTAAGAGCTTTAGTCCAACAGCGGCAAGTGGATTAAAACCACTTTTATTGGAATATTTATACGTGTTATTTCAATCTAAATATTAACATTACTATATTGTCCCTTGAATTGAATATGAAAAGCTAATAAAATTTTATGGCGCGAAGATGGTATATATAGTTAAATATACAGTTTATAACATATTTATTGCAAAGAATGATGCAGGGCATCTGAAATAGCTCATTAATTTTTTGATCTGAAAATTAAGCTATGCCATTTTTAGGTGAAAATTTATTTTTTGTATAGGTTAAAAATCCAATTGTTCTTTTTTGTGAAAAATTAATTTTTTAAATCCAAAATTTGATAATTCCATTTTTGGTTCAAAAATATATTTTGTAGTTTAAAATTCAACTACTTTCTTTAAAATTCTTTATTCTGAAATATCTTCTTTTACAAATTATTATATTTATTGATTAGTTATTTTACGCAGTGCACTTAATTTTGTTGATAAGTAAAGAGAACAACAACTTACTTACCAGAGCAAAGGATTATATTATATTATATAGTTTCGAAAAATTACCATTCTATATTATTATTATTTTAGATAAATTTACCCATATTCTTCAGAAAGGTTTTAGAAATATTGTATTAGTATATAATTTGTCAAATTACTATTATTTATTAATTTATTTCAAACTCTGCACTAAATTTTGATGTTAAGTTACAAAAAGGATATCTTTCTGCTGGTTCTTAGTAAAATCTTAGTCAGTGCTAAGTCAGTTTTAAGGATTTTTTAGACCAAAAACCTAAATACTCATATTCTTAAATCGCAATGTCTTGATGAGTATTTTTCGCATAGTTTTCGCTATTTTTCCTCTCATCAGACACATGTGATACATCTCCATGCAAAATACGAAATCGGTAGATCTAATTGTCACTGGGCCGGGCATGTACAACGGGTTAGCCTAAATGGCTAAATTCTAATGTTTTAGCATAGCAGCGTCTCGATTCTTATTTTTCTGAGGGGGTTCTCACAATTTTTTTTGCGTTAGAAACACAAGTCACATCTGCATGCAAAATATGAGATTGGTAGACCTAGTACTTTTCGCTCCAAGCGCACTAACAGGGTCACTTTGAGTCAAAAAGCTTACATATTTACATAGCAAAGGTATGATAAGCATTTTTCTCAGGGATCTCAATATTAATCCTCACATTAGAGACAAGAAACGCACCTTTATGTAAAAAAATGAAGTCATTAGACCCAATATGTACTTTCTGCGCTAGACTTGTTTATGTACGACAGGCACTTAACCGATTGCATAAGGGTTATCGACTAAACCCTTCTATACACCATGTCAAATTCAAAAAAGAAGTTTATGCATTTTTTAAATATCAAATATTTACAATCAAGTAATTAAAGAACACAATAGTTACATAACGGTCATTGCACAAAAAGCAACACCATCATAGTGAGGACAAACGGTGACATAAATATCATATTGCGCGCTGGAAGTAAATTTCCAATTGTAATAATGCATCGTAAAGCAGAAATGTTGTAATTCATTATTTTAATATTTGCTCTTTGTTTTATATTGCATGGACAAATCATTTTTGGTAACTTTAACCATATGATTTTGATCTATGGGATGAGTGAAAAATATGGTCGGACGTCCCTTCCGTTTTTAGGTTATTTATTAAGCAAAAATAATTTATATAAATGCAAAAAAAACGTTGCACCTCAAAATATGGTAAAATGAATTCTAAATATTTTAAAATCTTTAAAATATGTTAAACGTTTTGAACTCTTTAGTAGTTTTTTGTAATCTGGTGTGCACTCAAAAACCGATTACTGAAACCTTTAAAAATCCGTTATATGGCTATGGATGATTCTAATTCTGAATAATAATTAACATCAAAATTGTTAACTAATAATTTTTATAATTTGTAATTTGAATATCACAACAAAATGTATGCTTTAACATTCCATATAAACGGAAATAAAATTAGAAACTCATAGAAATGATAAAAATAATAATTCCAAGCGATCGAAAACTTTAGTAAGCTTCGCATTTGAAATTATACAAGGATAAATAATATAACGTTTCAGTTCATAAACACATGGCTATAGAGCAGAAAGCATGCTATAAACAAAAAATTTTCGTTACAAATTACCTTATCAATAATAAAACTATTTAAAAATAGAGGAGCGATCAAATAAGAAATATGTAGAAAAATCTGAACCTGCAGGGTCTATGTGCAATGTCTACATTACATAACCCATTTATGGTAAATTTTCTACACTTTTCTCAAACGGTACTTTATTTACTAACTCACTTTTACTACGGTACTTCTTATGTTCACCGCATGAGATACATATAGTCGGAGTTTAAGTATCACGTAAACTATGTTTTCATGCTACCCGGTTAAGGGTAGCTTACAAATCCTTCAATATCGCGTACTCACTTTACCACAGACGAGGCAATATTGGCTTCGCAAAAGAGCACACATTTTCTTCGAACAGGACAGAAGGTATGGAGAGTGAAGTAAACATACAGTTTCGCAACGGAAATTATGAGGATTGCACCTTTTACGGGAGAAGGAATTGAAGTATGCCAATTCTGTCGATTTAGGTCAACCGCTCTAATGCCCTGCGAATACGAAAGTTTTGTACACATTATATATTATATATATTTTGTTTCCACTTTTTTCATATACCATTCTTATTATCTACTGTTTCAAATACATTTTCAACATTTTTAAATTACATACAAGGAAGGATTATCAACTGTTCAAAATAAGGATTTTAATGAAGGTTTTTAGGAAAAAAGTACTCAATGGCTGAACATTTTTAGTTAAAGTATTAAATATTTCATTTTTCTTATGCATATTATTTACGAATGGTATTCTGATTGTTTTTTTTAAGAAAATGTATTGTTTTAAAAAAAAATTATTTTTCACCACTTTGCTATTTTTTAATTTTCATTTCCGGAAAAATGTGTTGTTTTTAAAAGTCTTTTAGCCGTCTTCTTGATGGATCTGATAAGAAAAGTCCAATCGGAATACTTTCCATAGCAAACAAATTTCTTAAAAAAGTAAGCTGTTTCGAAAACGCTTTTATTCTTAAGTGAGAAGTTAATATTATTTGTGCCAAAATACATTAAAAGAAGAATTCCATTTCAAAACAAAGAAATTAAGATATGATGACACTTTCAAGATATGCGATAGCCTCACAGATATCAAAATCAAAGAAAACTTTCAAAATAAATGTTTACACAGGAAAAAGGGCTAATATTTTTTGCCGCTTATTTGTTATGTTTTCGAAATAATATATTTTTTATTAAGAATAGTTTACCTGTGAAACTACAGTATAACATTGCTGCATTCTCCTTCTTCAGTGTCTCATTGGTTTGCAACTTGAAGCAATACCGAATCGGTGTACTGTTTAGTATCGGAATTTTTCTGTTTATTAAATGCTCTACAAAAAATGTTCTTCTGTAATCTGGCCTAACATTGACTTCAAATTTTCAATTAGGTGCGGGATATATGTCGCAAAAGTGCAAATATTCTGGGAAGAAATGCCATGTTTGTGGTAGGCCCGTGAATGTGACTAGCCGCAGGTGAGGCATGCCAAAAAAATATTTTTCACATGTGACTTGATAAAGAGCTATTCTTTCATAATCTTGTAATCAGAATCTCAATTTTTAAATAGAAAACTATACGAATTTTTTAATTTTCTAACATTCTGTGGACTCATTTCATTCCTACCTTCAATAGAATAAATATTTAGGTCATCCATTTTATTGCTTTAACACATGTTCTTATTCTTGGACGAGACATATATCACACGCTAAGCTAAATTGACCTTTGACAGGAATATTATTCCGTATCAAAGCTAAAAATTTTGCTGAAAATTAACAAAAAGCAATTTAGAATGATTCTTGGATTAGCGAAAATGAATATCTCTAACAATTTTCCGTATACTAGGGATATCATCTTGATTTTCCATCGTTAAATCTCATCCGACCCCGACTTAAATAAGCAAGCAAGATTGGGTAAGACTCTCGATAATTTTTACATTTTGAGTTTAAAATTTCCATCTTATCAAAGGAATGATCGATAGATGTACCATGTAATTACAAATGATAATTTTACAAAATTCAACCATTTCATTCATACAAAATTAGGTTAAAATATTGTAAACAAGTTTTAAGTTAAAATAGGTATAAAACGAAAACCAAAAAGAAAAGTTCCTCATAACCGCGAAACTTGATTATAATTTGAATAAATAGTTACAAAATATATTAAAAGTGACGTTTAATGATAGTAACTATTTATTTTATTCATCTTATGGTAGAAGCAATAATTTGAATGCATAAAAAATTTGATAAAAGTAAGAAGATTGTTATGAAGGTAATTGGGAACTTTACCTTATTATTTTTCTACAAATTTATTATTTTTTGTATAGATTTTATTTTTATTTGAATACATTCTTTCAGATATTCTGTCCTAATAATCATAATTTTTTAGATATTGTTCTAAGCTAAAGCTGTTGTAATCTAAGAAATTCTTAATCTTACTCGTTTTCCGATATTCTAGACCAAAATCCCGAGATAAGGGAGATCTTCGCGTCGTCGTGTCGTCAGTCGGGTTAGTTCCTGAAGTCGATGTTTTCTTATCTCGTCCCGGACGAATTCATCTCCGCTATACCTAAGAAGCATAGCTATAATACCGACATTGAGAATAGGTGTCTAAAGGAATTATCGGAATAGCACTGGTGCATTATGGAGCATAGAGATAAAGTGGTGACAGTCTAATCGGGAGCATTGACAGTTTAGATTTACTTCAGACAGTTAAAAGAGTTTTATCACTTAAAATGTCCGACAATGTTAATATTAAAAAGGTTTTGTGTCGCGTTAATAGAAATTGACAGGTGTTTCAATTGTAGGCGGTAACTAAATTGACACATCAAGAAACGATAGAAAAACAAGAAACCTTACCTCCAAATGCATTATGCGAATTTCAGGGAAATCAATATTCTTAATACTAGACGAAAAATTGGCTACTGTAAGTTTATATATTTCTATACCTAACAAATATATTTTTTATCTGAAAATAATACCATTATAAACAATTTTTTAAAAATAATAAATTTTCGAATTCAGACTTTTGATCCAAATTACTGATCTGCGAGAAGAGTTGATAGAATTTTAAAATCAAACTACTCTTTAAAACCTGAATCAGCGTTAAGTATACCGCTACTTAAAAACAGCGTATATACGCTTAAAAATCAGCGAAATTAACTGTTAATCAGTAAAGTTTCAATTATCAGCAGCAAAATTTCGCTGTTCTAGAAGCGTGTATGCGCTGATTTGAATTAGCGGTATGCGTATCGCTGATTCACATTTAGAGAGTAATTAAACGTGTCACTTAATCTAAGCGGAAACTTTCTTTTAGCTTATATATTTACATTTTTTAGTTCGCCTCAAGACATTCTTCTTCTATTGTAATAATCAAAGTAAATTACAAAGTGAACAGTGTGAATAAAAAATTACAACCACCGACTGACTATCTGATTAGTATAGAAATTTCACCTGACCATCATGTAATGGTCATGTAAAGAGTGCTGAGAGAACTATGAGTCTATCGGTTTGATAGATAATCCTAGTCCCATGTCCGCTAGATGAGGTAAGTGAGTGTGTAAGACATAATGACAATCTCGACATCATAAAGTGAAATTGTCATACTCATATCTTAATCGGTACGTATTCTATGAAATCGATATACAAGCATTAGAAGTCTATCTAGCACTCTCATAGTAGAAGTGTGGTTAAATTGCGAAAAGATTTAACAGTTTATGATTCTACATTTTTGTCATGCATTTTATTGTGCATTGTTATCGTGTAACCTATAATTTAGTAGCTCTTCCAGCACATAGACTCACGATAAGAAAAAAGCAATTTTAAAACTTACCTTGATAGAATTAGCAATTAAATCTTGTTCTTGATGTCAACATCCATGTGATATGCGAGCACTTGCATATATATGTGAGCGAGTAAGTACGCACACAAGTTGAGGTTCGGAGATCGTCGATAGACGTACTTAGCGCCAAACGCATTGACTAACAAGGACGTGCTTCCCCTAAGTGTTAGGATCATTGGCGCAAACAGATGTTCAGCCGTGCATATGCATACTCGCTTAATTGCAAGTGAGATGCTTGAACGGTTGTGCATACAAAGGAAGTGACGTAGAGGTACGGGTTTTAATTAAGTCTCAATTACGCAGTCATTAGAAAATGAATTGCGTGCGCCACTAAGAGCCATCTTTCTACGTATGGTTCTAGTTTAGTCAATGTGCTGTTCTAACAGCGCGATAATCTTTCACGCTAACAATAGCGTAGTGGATATGAAAATTACTTTTTAAAAATAAATTCTAGTGTGATCTATAATTATATTTAAAAAGTCCTCAGTGTCCGAAATAAATAAAGTTATTTGAAACTTACATTATTAAGCATATACGTATAGTTAAGTATTGAATATTTTTTAACTTTAAATAGATAACATCAGACATTATTTAAGAAAAACAAATATCTACTGCTGTGATTTACCCTCTCATATATAAGATTGTTCTCATACTTTCTAAGACTAAAGAATCTTTACAAAAAGTTTAAAATTGTTAATATTTTAGCTTCACGATAGAATATTTTGAATTATGAACTCTAGTAACGTGCATTTCTGATTTTGAAAATCCTAATCTCTCCTCGAACTTTTTCGTGATAACTTTTGTTTAGGAACTGAGAAGACGTAGCATACTTCGTCAATATTAAAATTGACATTAATGTTACATTATAGATTACCAGCTGAAAGTGATAGCACAATTTTAGCAAATTTCTGTCTAGATCAAGATTTGTAAAAAATATAATGATAGAAAATGAAAGATAATAGATTTTTACCACTTTGAATTTTCGTTAATACATGATTATTGCAACCCTGAACAATGTCATAATATTATGCTATACTAGATGAGTCTCAGATAGTGACGGTACCTTTATGGCCTTACACAATTAAAAACTAGCAATTAAAAATTTCAAACTTTCCGAAGGTAGTGCATAGTAAGAAATTTCCACGAATTTTGTATGTATATCCAAGAAAAATAAATAAATAGTCCTAATAATAGTCCTAATTTAAAAAATCTGGGTAAAAATTGTACGCCCTATGCTAAAAAGTGGTATTTTAGGTATCATTCCCAATAAATAAGAAGTGCACTTATGATAGTGGTGTGATACAAATTATTTTTTTGACAACTTTTCAGCACCTATTGTCTAAATTTTCTTTGCAATACAGTGAAAAAGAACAATGATTTTTTACATTATATATAACTTACTATTTTGTAATGATACTACTATATAATTCGATGAACAGAAAAGTTAAAAATCAATTACTTTAAACCACATCTCACTGAAGCGAACCGGGTACTAATACTAATTTCATAACAAAAACTTATAAGCGACTGAAAAAAGAGCTTTGCATTCCTGAGGCGAGTGCAAATATTTTGATTTTCGTCATGATTGCTGCCACGATTAGTTTTCTTTTGAAATTTTAATCGCAAAATGCTGTAATCATACAAATGAGAATTTTATTCTCGACATTGAGAAAAATGTTTTACTTAATCAACAAATTTCTATGTGTGAAACAAAAGTTTCATTGAAATAACAAATGTATAACTGATTAGGAAAAAAAGATTAAATACTAAAAAAGTGCCAGTGGTTTATAATAAATTATTAAATTTTAAGGTAAAAACCTTTACGCCTAAGAGTTATAATAAATCGTCACAGCATGGTACCTTTGAGATCTGTAAGAATAATGCAAAGTTGGTTTTCTTCTTGATTGTTATTTAATAAAATAAATTTTAACTTTTATAGCTTCTTCATACAAATATTTGATATATTTACAGTTCCAATACAAGTTTTTAAAGACATTATTTTTTTTTGTATATTTATTTTTCTACATTATTAATTCGGGGTTTCCGACTTTGTGATAACTAGAAGTTTGTGTATATCGAGAAGATACTTTGTTAATCTCGGGCATATTCAGATTTTCTACCTGTAAAATTCCTTCGGGCCAAGTAATTGCCGTATTTTAAGAAATCCTTGGAATAATATTTGACATGACTGGAATCTCTCGCGAATGTCTCATGCTGGGAGGGCTCCTACTAATTACTAATATATATGGGATAAAATTTACCAAGTTTCCTCGCCCAAAATATTGGTCAAACTTTAACCAGTTTCCAGCGTATCGTGGTAAAAAGGTATACTAGCACTACAATCTGACAAAGTTTCCATAAGATTTTTTAAATTAGACTTGATTGGCCAATCAAGTGCGTCCTGCCTCCACGGTGGGGCGCCCTGGCCAATCACAGGC
>JAAAKG020177070.1:0-26541 GCA_010014905.2 Druon quercuslanigerum | reverse complement strand
TAAATTTACCAACTTAACACCGGAGCAGTGCATTTAATAGAAAAAATGCTTTTTCGCACCAAAATATCGCACCACGTTATTACAACTGTACACTTCGGTGTACAGTTGTACGAATTTTTTCTAACAGTGTAGTCGTATAATATGCTAATAAAATGAGAGAAACATTGCGCCTACTGCTGATAAAAATATAGAATTTCTTATCCGCACGTTTGAAAATTATAAAAAAACAGCGCCTCTAATACTACTACTACAATTGATTTTTATAGCCGAACTTGGATTCTTATCTGTTATTTGGTCACCTAGCACATTTAGTGTCACGGATTATGTACAATTGTACAAGTATCTACTCTAAATCGGTTTGAGCTATGTCAATCAATGTTTTTTATCCAATGTTGCTATAAATGTTACCTTTAAATGCCTTAGATTATTAAAATCGATAGTGTTCCATTCTACATTACAAAACGAGTCGTCGCCCTATACTGTTCAGGCTGCATTATCATATGTATGGGATGTTCAAATTAGACATAAATCAAAACATGACACATTCTTTATTTGTCTTTCCGTATTTTGGAGATCAAGTCATCATTATTTTTCACACTGCATTCTTCAAAGTTCCTAAAACTCATTGTTTAGTTATGTGAAAAAATAGTTAGTGGCCACGTCTAAATAAATAAAGTTAATATGACGATTGTTGGGCGTATGCTTTTTTCAAATAAGGACAATAATAAAAGTAATCCAGACAAAAAAAGGGAGGATTTTTTTCACAGTAAATTTTAGCAAAATTTTCTAATATAAATGCAGTTCATATGTAGGAGAAAATGAAATGATACAAAAACGGCAATAATCAGCTCTGTTAAAAAGAATATCAGAATGTTAAGAACATGAAACAGATCCAGAGAGTGCCGAAAGCATAATCTTCTGAAAGCAGCACATACCGCTCTTGAGCGTGCGAGGTATGCATACACACTACACAAGCATGTAAGCCCATGCACAATCAGCAAGCGTATTCTGAAGCACGTAGGTTACGCTTTAGCACTAATTAATCCTGATGAGAAACACCACTGAAGAATAGTCCAAGGATATAAGCGCAGTCGGTAGGATTAGAATCCTGTACTTTACAATTTGCTACAATCCACATTAAGCTTCGGATTAGGTTAATTCTCTAATGAGGCCTGACATACTTCTTTAAGATACATATCTGGTGAATTTGGGCAAATTACCATCAAAATCTTATTGGGCTTTGAAATTTATATGTCCTTTTCTCGGCATAGCCTACTGTTGTTGCGAACCAAAATCTAGCTTTTTCGAAAACATTTATAAGGGAACGTCCATTAATTACGTAAGCATTATTTTCCAAAGGTTACTTTAGGAGATTTAAAAATTACTTGAAAGCTGTTCACTGATTAAAATGTATTTAAACAGCATTCCAGAGATTGTAAGTTATTTTAAAGGGCACAAACTATTTCAAGGAGATTTCCAAAGCTTCTCAGGTATAGGCTTAGATCTCAAGGCATTTCGAAAGATTTGAAAAACTTACAAAACCTTTAGGGTAGAGTTTCAAATTACTTAAAAAATCTCAAGATTTTGAAGAAATTTCCTAGTACAATTACAGAGAGACTAAATAAGTTTATCTAAGAGATTTTACAAGCTACTAAGCGACTTTAAGGAATTTCAACCGATTTCCAAAAAATGTACTTGAATGCAAACGATCTCAAAAAATTAGAAAGGATTTTCACGAATTTTGGGGAAATTTAAGAAATCAAGAATGATTTCCACGAATTTCGAGAGATTTTCAGAGATTTTTGCGAATTCTAAGAGATTTGAAAATAATTTCAGATAAGTCACAGGCTTTAAAAAGCTTTTGAAAGATTTCACGTGATACCTCAGTATTTTCACGCATTTTGAAAGATAGGAGCAGGATTCGAAATTTGAAGCGATTTAAATACATTTCATTATATTTCAAAAAATCTAAAGTATTTCAAGGGATTTTAAGAGATCCAACCGAGTTTCGCTGAGTTTTCGTGATGTCAAAGGATTGAAAAGGATTTGAAAAGTATAATGAAAAGTAAATAATGTCTAATCACAATCACAAATATACATAAAATAATTATTTTAAATTTTAATTCAATACTATCACATACATTAGTATTAAAAAAATAATTTATTATATACTCTACATTCATTATCTTTTCAGGCAGGTCTCCCCTATATAAAGGATATTCTGAGGGATTTCAAGGAATTTGAATGGCTTTTAACATATCGTAAGTGTTCTCGAGAAATTCGAAAAGATTTCCACGGACTTTGAATCTTTCAATGAATTCAAATAGAATTTTTAAAGGATTTTAAGGGGGTTGTAGGGACCTCAAAAGAGTTTTATAGTTTTTAAAAAGAAATTCGCGAAATTTCAAAAATTTTCATGTGGGATCGATGTTTATTCATGAATTTTCAAGTTTTCGAAGCTATCGAAAGATATTTTAAAATATGAGCAAAGGTTTTAAAAGATTTTATCGTAAATTAGGAGATATAAAAGGAGTTTGTATGATTAGTTAGAATTTAAAGACATTTCATTTGATTTCAAAATATATCAGGGAATCTCAAAACATTTTTAAAAGTTTAAAATCATTTAAATGGATTTTAAGAGATATAAAGGAATTTCGATGATTTCACGAGATTTAAAAGAGATTTAAGGGATCTCCAGGAATTTTAAATGGTTTTAAAAGATCTTTTTATATTGTGAGGCATTTCAACAGATTCGGCACGATTCCCACGGAGCTTAAGGATTTTAAATAATTTGAAACATTTTCAAGGGGATTTCAATGATTTTTAGCGATTTCTACAGGGCCCAATTGTTTTGAAAGATTTTGAAAAGATTATTTATGATATCCAATAAATTTAAGGGTTTCAAAAATTTCGCACGTCATTCAAGAAATTTGAACAGGCTTACAAAGTTTTAAAAAGTATTCCCAAACATTCAAAGATTTTCAGGTTTACCATATTTACCTGTAAAATTATCATGAATGACGGAAAATGTCCATGCATTATTTTTAAATCTAATATAATCTTTAAAATCTAATCTAATCTAATCTAAAGTATTTTTAAATTTTATTCTGGACAATTTATGGTAAGTTACCATAAATCACCTCTAAAATTACCGGAAAGTATTTAAAATTGCTTGCAATTTTGTTATTGAGTTTTTGATAATTTGCACTCTTACAAAGACAGTGAATGACATTTGAATGAAATATGTCAGTAACGTGCACATGTACTTCATGAGTGTACACTACTTCTATAAAACGCTGCGTGAATATATTGTTGCGAGGGAAAATCTTCGACTCATGTTGCAATATTCTACGAAAATTGTCCTGGAAATTGTTTTAAGATACTTCTTAACGTATAATCTCTGTATAATTTTTGATATCAAAGCGTCGTAACAACAAAAAATATACAGACCACCCACAAAAGAAAAAAACATTCCATAGGTGGTGAGGAAAAAACTTTTGCCTCAAAATGCGTTCGCCCTACGTAGGAAAACGAACAAAAAGAACCAAAACTCCTAAATGCGCTTAAATTAGGCTAAAACTGCGGGACAGTAATTAGCGGCAGGTTTCTTTGACAATAAAAAAAATTTTAATGGGAATAAAAAGAAAAAAATATTATTCTCCTGATGATCCATTTTTAAAGTAAATGGTCTTGGGAAACTGCGACGGGAAACTGAAGGCACGTACCTATAGATTTTAATTTACATCTCGTTTCATTCTTGTCACTCTCGACTTGGCCATTCCGAGTCATATTGACGCTCCCGACTTCTATGACGAACAACGCTTTTGGAAATTAAATATGGAATTGGTTATTATTAGCCTAATAAAATGTTGGTCTAATTTCACGCCGTAGGAAATTTATGACCATACTAGTTGTGCATGTTAATACAGGGCAAAAATCGTCGCGTTTGCAATATAATCATTTTCATAAATTATAATTTTCCGTTTCATAATTACTTTGAAAAATTAACCCATCAGCTGCCGAGGGTACCGTAAGGTACCATGCGTTTTATCTCTTTTGAATTATTTAATCCAGTAAAGTCTTAATTATTTATTTGAATTATTAGTTATTTAAGTAATTACTAAAATTATTAAATTAGCTAGTTGTTTTAAGTTACAAAGTAATATAACTGATAGATCGAAATTGAGTAGAAAATCCACGACAGAAAAAAAAATTCCACAGCGGATAGGTTAATGAGGGAAATCAAATTTTATGTAATAATGGGAGCAAGGAGAGGAATACGGAGCTACTCCCGTGATTGAAATATCCATAACTAACATAACGACAATTGATAATGACCGCTGTAACGGTTTGTTTACGAATACATTGAAGTAATTCACGGTCCAAATTTATTCGAAAGAAAATCTAGTTTCTGGAGAATGGGATGGGCGACGTGAAGTTTCCGAGATGAATATATCTATTACGGGCAAAACATAAACTTTCTATAACCCATGTATCTTGCTTCGTTTAGAATATCTTTCATTTATTACTGATGCGAGACCAGCTGCCGTAAAAATATTATTCGTCCATAATAATAGAAAAGAGGGATGGAAAAGAGGGATGGAAAATAAATAAAATAAGTAATACATGACTCTGACAAAGTTTCATTATATGTGTTCGTGTTTAGTGAAAGTCCATTTTCTTACTAGTCACTTCCATATCAAAGAATCCAATGCGTTGCAATCGTGGCTTATAAGTATGCTCATGAATAATGCAGAAAGGCAAACAAAACTGCAAGACCTGGTACTTCCTCATATGTAAAACTTGTATATTTTAGAAACAACTAGTGTGCTTTATACATATGCTGGAACATACGTTTGCGAGCACCCTAGGCGATAAAGTACGATTTAAATTATGCTTATCCCTTTTATTTCCCTGCAAAACTGCTAGCATAAATTCGCATTTGCTACCTGTACTGTTTTCCAGAAATCTGTATTGCCCCAAGAAAAAACTTTAAGCTATTATGCCGTATGTGAGTGACGAAATTTGTAATAAAATATAAGGTCATTAAACATATAAACACCCAGAAGTATATCAGATATATTCTCTAGGTATAATCTTTATAAAAGCTTAACAATTTTTCAGAAAGATATTTATTCATGATAAGTTTTAGTAAAAAGTATATTAAAGCTAGAAAATCCTCATGAATATTTTTAAAATGCAATAAATGGGAGTCAAAAAATATTTAAAATCTATGAAGAGCTATCTAATGCGTCAAAGGTAAGAAACAACTATATTTAATCATAGTATTGGAGTAAAGAGAGATTTACAATATAATTACGAACATAATTTAGAAATGCATCGAATCGATTTACTATAGAAACTCCAGATCCTCGATAATATTCTCACCTTCTGATTTCATTGATAGCTGACCCATTTAATATTAATAGGATATTAATTCTGCTCTCTCATATAGAATCTTAGGCTGCTGCACTTGTAAGCTCAACACTATTTTTAAACTCATTGTCCGAAATTCATGTATTGATTTAGATTTGGGTGTTCATATATATTTGATTATATATACTAAACTTTAATTTTACTTCGTGTTTTTATGAATGTTGAAAGTAGAATACGTGTGGAGAGAATGCATGTTTTATTTTTAGGTGTTTTAAAATGAGAATTAGAGTTAATTACTTATTATGCTCTTGGGAGTTTTTAAATTAAAAACATAATTCCTTTCCTAATGAAAACTAATTATGACTACTGCTAATTGAAAACGGTACAAATATAACTTTTTAAAATTAAATAATTGTGAAATTTCTTTGTTTAAATTGAAGCAGAAAGACTACTTTATATATAATGTGAAGTTTTATATATAATAGTTATAGGTTTTATAGAAAAAAAATGTATAAAACAAAAGAATATTATATATAAAACTTCACACTTTGTATAAACTATACAGAATATTTCCGCCTAGGTTGACAACCTTCTCTAAAAGAACTAAAACAAGGATTTTGTAGCCTATTCAGACATTTATTGGGTCTTTCAAATCTTCTCTCTGCTTCTGTACAAATCAAACTTCCTCTCCACTGCTTCTTCGCCCCTTCTCTCACTTCATCACCATTTCCTTCACTTTCCCTTCTATACACTACTTTCTTTCTCACACTGCACAGCTCCTAGTCTTAATTATATCACTTCCTCTCACTAATCCCTACTTTATTCTAACTTCCCTCACTCCTCCTAATTTTCTCGCCCTTCAGCTACTTCCTGCTCTCTTACTCTATTTTCGCTTACTTCCCCTTCTTTCTCTTTTTTCCATGCCTTCACTTACTCCCTCCATTTTTACGCACCGCTCCTGATTCCCCAAACTCACACTGCCCTTCTCGGGAAAATTTATTTTAAATGTTTAACTCCTAACTTTTCGTTTAACTTAGAAAAGAAAATTATGACACTAGATTGATCCTAAATCCACCCGCCATATATTTCAGTACCTCTTTCAACACTTGTTCATATCCATTCGGGTTCTGTCATATCCGATCGTGTTTAATCGTCCCCTCCTCTCGCTCCTCATCTTAATACGTTCCAATCGCCACCCATTACATTTAAACCACTTTCCCTCTGAAAAAGCAATTAGTGTTTCTGCTTGTAGCTATGCAACTCTAATAAAATTTGAATTTTGTTTAAAGCTTTGTTTTTCTTGTAGATTTTACTTCCTACAAAAATATGGAATTTAGAAAATAGAAACGTGGAGTCATTGAATTATGGGTAAAATTAAATTCATACATTGAGGTCCATTTTTAATAAGCGGTTTTTCCTATCGTTATCGAAAATATCCTCGAATCCCAAGATTCACTATTTTTCCCTCTTGATAAGAGAACACAATTTCTCACGAATAATTATTAGGGATCGTGAGGATAGAGAGACGAGATAAAGAGATTTAGCTGAGAAAAAGAGACTGCAAACCGAATTGGGATGCAGATGGTAGAAGAAGGAAACTCTAGATGAGAATAGTACGTGGGTGGGGCAAAGATACATGAAAACTACCGCACACCTATCGTATCCTTAACCCAGAACTTCACCTCCGGAGTTATATATTCCAATTCGATAGACAAGTTTTTTTCATAAGCCTGATAGGAAAATACCTGGCTTTATTGGTTTTCTTGGAGAACTACTCGCAAAGAGACATTGGAAATCCATACGCGCTCACGCCCCATGTGTGAGGTCAGATATCCGTTAATCAAGTATTGACATGATTTACTGATTTCTGCATTGCATGTGTATTGGTAGCTGCATAAAAGCTTATGTGAATTTCAGTTTACTCAGTAAACGTAATTTTACGAAAAATTTTATTTTTATTGAAAAAAGGTTAAGAATTTTCCATATCCGTAGAAATATGCAACATGAGACTTTATTTTAGATCTCAAAAGACAGACTCAAATTTTATAGATTGAATATATTATTTATCTTCATTATATTTTTTTGTATGTAAGTATACAAATTTGCTTACCTTCAATAATAACGTAATAATGATGGCAAATCTAAAACGGTTGTCCACTTTTTCCATCTTCAACAATTTCCTAAAAGCTTATAGAAAATAAAAATTTTAATTATTTTGTCAACAATTTTAGATTTTGCCATAGTTACTAAAGGTCAGAGTATAGTGGACATTTAAATCTATAAATAAAAATTAGTCATTTTGACCCAGGCAATGCTGATTCCTAATCTCTAATCATGAAACCCCTAGACCATACATTTTTAATGTAATTTTCTTTCAGAGAAATTCGGTATAGTTGTTGAGATTTCTTGTCTTCAGAAAATTTCAAATCGATTTGGCATGTATTCACTACCGAGAATTGTAACCATAAATTAATTAGAAGCTTGTTCGTAAGAAAAAGGTATCGTCATTCGCAGAGCCAGGCAAGTGAAAATGCCATAAAATCTGTGTTTAAATTTTTTTATTTTTATTCTTAAACAATACTTCTTTGATCTATACATTTAAAATTTAAAGTAGTGCCAAATAACAATATTCTTTAGTATTAAAATGTTCGCCTTCTTTAACAACCAACAAGAGGTTAGCCTTGAGAATAAAAGAAAGGTCACTACGAAGATCTTTCAAATTCAAAAAAGTGAGGTATAATAAGAACAAATAGCCATTCTGTTATCAAATGTATATAGTATGCAGAACTACATTGAACTACCACTGATCTTTTAGTGAAAAGTTTGCTACAAAGGAATAAGTGAGAATCGACTGATTTTTATTCAGCGTGTACATTCATGCAAAATAAACGCTAACTCGACTTACGTATCGGATTTGATCCCTGGAAGTACACAAATATAATTTTATCTTGCAAGGCACCGCTCAGACATTTTTTGATATCAAGATATGATGTTCTAAACGCAGAAAAAACTGGGTTTTCCATTGGAACCCATTTTTGGTTCCCAAGGAGCTGTCACAAAAATAAACCCCACTTGCTGAAAAGGAACCTAAAACGGTAAATAAGATCTAAATGATAACTTAGTTGGTGTTCTAAACGATCCCAATTGTAATTAAGCCAATTCATAAAGAAATTATTTTTCGCTTCGCCAACTTCAACATTTTTTAAATTAATAAATTAATTTTTACCTCAAAGCACACATGTAATCGTACTCCGATTGACCTTACTTAATGAAGATAATTAAATAACAAAATATTACCACAATTGAAATAGACATATTGACTTGGTAAATATGATTGGCAGGTTACGTAGCAAAGTTCTCAACATTCATTCATTCATAACATACTCATATGCAAAAAACTTTTCATACCAAGTCATCGGTCAATGACCGTAAATCGACAGCAAACTTACGCCCTGCTTTGCAAGCGATTGGCTTGTGAATGCGCCCTTATGTTCTTTTCAAGAGCGCTCTAAATGAACCTTTTTGGCAACTTTATTGAACCCCCAATTTTTTCTGTAAAAGTTCTATTGAATACTAATCGTGAAAGGTACTATTTTTATCTCAGATTCGGTTTCATCGACTTAAAATAAATAGAAATACATGTTTCTCGCCAAATGTACAAAAATTGCTTTTTTGTGTGGCTGTGAAATTGATAGCGCGAAACAATAAGGCCAGAGACAAACTTTCAACAACCACAAGCCTTATTAGGAATAGTAAACATTTCTTGATTTAGCAAATTATTTTAGATTTTAACTAAATCAAATTGAATGGAGTCTAAGAATATTATCAAGAGTTAAACGCTTTTACAGAAGCTTAGTTTCAAATATAACGTATCCGTCGCAATATATATTTAGAGTTATTTATTACATTTATTTTCATTTCAAATGAAAAATTATATTAATTTACCTCAGGCTGTATCGGCTTTGCGTTTTTTTTTAAATGAACTTCTTTAATTCTATTAAAAATTATATAATCACTATAATTTTTTCACAAATATTTTCAAAAGGAGCGTATATTCTAAAGGCGTTTTGCAAGCGAGTATAAGCAGATCCTTTATACACTAGTACGATTTCTGCATATTAAACAGACTTTTTCTGGTATATATTGTTTGTGATTTTTATTCATATTTTTCACAGCTAATACGAAAACTATGCGTTTTGTCAAAGCAAACTCATCCTTTATTTTTGGTACCGACTAATATCCTCAAAAAAACCCATTTATTCTCATCATGGGGCTCTTAAGACCTAAAGATTTATTGAAAAATTTCGAAGTCAATCGCACCAGATTTTAAGAAATTCAGTTTATTTTGGTCGATTGTAAATTATATGTGATGAAAACGTCTTTTTCACAAAATATTAAATTATTTAAAAATATTTATTCATTTGTTAATTGTTAATTATTAATTAAGCGAAACTATTTTCCTAAGCAAAGTTGACGAATAATCAAGTTCTAAAAACTTCTTTATATGAGGCTCGCTTGTAAAAATTTGTAGCTCAAAGTCTGTTTAGGAAATTATGAAAATAACAAGTGGTTCCGTGAATCACCTCGGGGTGTTGTGAACGTAACATTCGTAAAAGACGGTATGAAGGAGAGGTTTTGATATTGCTATTCTCGGCACATTTTTCGCGGACGACTCTGTGAGAATCCAGCGTTTTCAGAGAGGTGAGTGTGACAACAAAAAGCGTAGAAAGTTACGTAATATGTGTCGTAGTTATATAACATAGGTGCACATAAAGATTTGTTTAAACTGTGTATGACACTAGCGTATCCTGGTGTATTTTAAGGCGCTGAATCCGGATGCGGCCTCAGAATTGAGATTTAACGGGAAAATTTTCTCCTAAAACAAGGGAAATATAAACAATGTAGAGAATTCTGGAATCTGCGAAAGTGATAACTTTAAAATACCAGAACGTCTGTACTTTGCAGCTAATAAATTCACTTTTATGTATTTGAAGCCGATGGAACCAAGTCCGACCTAAGAAATTCCCCTCGGTGTCAGATTTCTCCCCTAGCCTAGGAGAAAAACTTAAAATCAGGAGAATTCTGGGTCCTGCTAATGTAATAACTGTAGGATGGCAAGGTGATACAAACCTTTAGGTTTATTGAGCACCAGAATTCATATTTGACCTCAAAATCAATATACAGGGCGTCATATTTCCCCTAGAATTGGGGAAATTGTAGGAAATTGAGCAAAATTTACGGTTTTACGCAGGGTATGTTTATATACACTAAAGTTCATTAAAGTTTGTAAGTAAATATAAATTCTTCATGGATCTCGAGGCGCTTAGTAACCATGCAGCCTCATAATGTCTCTACAGAGTTTCTGTTTTTTCTCACCTAGGGGAAAAAGTGAAAAATTGAAAAGAAGCTTATAATTCTACGCAGAGTACATTAGGGGAAAAGAAAAGCTCCGTAGAGACCGTGTGTAAACCCGTAATTATTTCTCAAATTTGTACTATTTCCCCTAGGATAGGGGAAATATTATGTGCTGTAGATTGATTTGGAAGTCAAATTTGAATTCAGATTTCAGTAAAAATTTAGGTTTGTACTGCCTTACCATGCTAAAAATATTACATTAGCAGGTCCCAGAATTCTTTTGATTGTAAGTTTTGCTCCTACGCCCGGCGAGAAATTTGACGCTTAAGTGAATTTCAAAGGGCGGGTTGTGTTTCAGCTGCGCGATATACATAAAAGGTGCAGAGTACCGCTTTTCTGTTATTTTACAATTATCCGCTTTGCAGATTCCGAAATTCCCTCGGATTTTTATTTTACCCGTAGGATTGGAGAAATTTTACCGTTAGATCCAAATTCTGAGATCAGATTCGAATTCAGCGGCTGAAAACATCTGAAATAAACATAATGTAAAAAATGGTTTGAAAATGAAGACTGGAGGAATAAAATCGCCGTTAAGTAAAAGAAAACGCGAATATATTTTCTAGATAGAACTCTAGTGGAGGAGTAAGCGAACATCACGTTATCAATATACTTTTTGAAACATAGGAAGAAGAAAATTTTTTTCATGTTTTAAATATCATAAACCTGAAAACGAAATTTTAGTGGCTAAACAAATTTTCTACTTACTTTTAACGTACACCGGTTAAATGAAATGAACTTCATTGCGCAAATAGGTAAAACTTGTTAAAAATGTAAACAAGCTTTAAAATTCATAAGAGCATTCCAATATTTCGTTTGTCATATATGATTCCACAAAAAATTAGATTTAATTTTTCAAATTGAAAATATAGTTATCATGCATAGAATTAATCTTTGATTTCATATGTAAACAAGGAATTTTACATTTATATCAATATACCAAAAATCATTTTTTTAATAAAAATAAACATTTTTAAATAAGTCTTTTGAATAGAATTCTTCATCTGCTTTTCAGAAGTTTTTTATTCCTTGATTATTTTTCGAGATTTAGTACTTTGTATGAAGATAAATATATTTTTTAGTAACTAAGCACACTACGGTGGCATTTATTTTTTCCTTTTTCAATTTTTTATTACCCCTCCCCCCCCTCCAGCCCATTTACGATTGAATGTACAGCAGAAAATCTCCTTTCAAATTTGAGCGAGTTCGCTTAATATTTAGGGGTCGCGCAAAGACCATGAAGTTTCCCATTGATTCAACTGGGTGGTTTCGGATTTTTGTAAATTTAATATTTAAACGCGATAAGTTATCAATAATTTCTTAATTCTGTAAGGTAAAAGTCCCAGTAAATGTGATCATTAGCGATTTTATTGACTTCAAATATTTAGAAAATTGTTTTTCTTGCGTTGGAAGATTAAAATAGAAAATTCAATTTCATTTATCTCACAAAAAGAAAGCTCTAGCCTAATTTGAAGCCCGGGTATAAATTTGATATCAGAGATAATATATGAGCTCTTATGCTATTTAATAATACAATTTTTTTTTAAAGATGTCAAATTTACACTAGATTTTGAAAGTTAACAATATTTTTAGAAAACTTCTTTATATGTTTTCTTTATTGTTTAGTTATTTAACATTAATGACCTAAAACATGCATCCATTTAGGTATTTCCTATAAAAAGTTCTACAAAATTCGTCACGGATTTCTTCACTTTAGCCCACTGTTTGTCGCATAGCCCTTTTGTCGATGAACTCAGGGATGAATACGAATAAGTTTTCCTTAATTCAAATGAACCTTGGCTGATTGTTCTATTTCAAATTTGCTTTTAATTTCTAGCATGGATCTTCAGATCTTCCAAGTAAAATACATAACTAAATTTATACTTTAGAACTCCGGGTTTGCCACATAATTAACCTTGGGAATTGTGAAGTGCGTAGATAGTGGCCCTAATATGAGGCAAGATAGATAGCGACACATGGTGTCACCCTGAACGACGCTTCTCTAGAAGGTTACGTTGTTAGTTGTCTCTCTCCCTCTCTCTTATTCTCTCTCTTTTTTTAAT
Organism: Druon quercuslanigerum; assembly: GCA_010014905.2. Lineage (NCBI taxonomy): Eukaryota > Metazoa > Arthropoda > Insecta > Hymenoptera > Cynipidae > Druon > Druon quercuslanigerum. Next base: position 13,690 of record JAAAKG020177070.1, on the reverse strand, counting down.
TTGCCTTCACGGTATGGGACCGGGTGATGTCGCTTATTCTTATTTTCTGTTATATTATTATTATTATAACACCATTAAGCCGTTTCCCTTTCGGGGTGGCCGTGTCTCACTCGGCGGGGAAAGGAGTAGTGTGAAGAAGGGATTATAGAATTTTTAGATTGATCTAGAATTCTCGCGTTATTTATTTAAATAACACGTTCATTGTGCAACTCTGTTCCGACCCAGGTTGCTGATCAATCTCTCTAGCAAGCACCCCATGTGCAGATCTTCACAAAGTCGTAACGTGAGGTTCTCCACTTGGGTCCATTAGTATCCAAGGTCTTTCGTTTCAGGCGTCATTCTCTCTACTGACACTCTTTTTATTAACTATTTTTCGCCATACTTTTTTGTCCTAGCATACTTCTCTAGCTCCTTTAACGTTCATGTATTTTTGCAAGCAGGATCTCGTATTTCTATGTCTTCTTATGTCCTTTCTAACTACGCTCTCATTTACACATTCTAACCATTCTTTCCGCGGTGTGCCCCTGGACATGCTGCCATTTACTTTACCTTGATACACTTGTTTCGTTAGTCATTTATCCTTCATTCTCTCAACAAGACCAAACCATCTTAACCAAATTCTTTCCCATTTGTCAACTAGCGTCTCTTCTGCACCACATTCTTTAAGGCTTATCTCGTTGCTCACTTCGTCCATCAGAGTTTTCCCGCATATTATGCGCAAGAATTTAATGACAATCGCGTTAATTTTACTATTATCTTTTTCTTGATCAAAAAGAGCTATTTTTAAACACTTGTCCCTAAATAAAATTAATAGCCATGAAGATATAACGCATCCTTGTCTATCGCCTTTCATAATATCGAACCAGTCACATAATTTCCTATTTACTGTTACACTCGCTGTGCGACTCGTTTCAGGACTTCCGAAAGTTTACTTCTATCTACCTTGTTGAAAGCTTTTTCTAGGTTAATAAATGCACATTGAACTTTTATGCCCGCTGTCAAACTTTTTTGCCCGCTCGCGAAATTTTTTCTGTGATTTGCCTTAAGCTAAATATTTGATCCATATATGATGTTCCTGGCATAAACCCACTTTGGACTTCCCAAATCTTTTCTTCTGTTATTTTTATTACCATACGAATAAGTATTTTTGAGTATATTTTATGTACGGTACTTAATAATCTGATCTGTCTGTAATTATTGCAGTCACTTTTATCTCCCTTTCTTTTGTATATTGGCACGATAATCGCTCTTTGCCAATCATCTGGGACTTCTTCGATTTCGATTCATAGATTTATTAGTTCGCACAGTCTATGTGGTATGTACTCGCAACCATTTTTAAGCATTTCAGCGTTAATAGTGTCTACCCCGGAAGCTTTACCGTCTTTCAAGTTCTTAATTATATCCCTATCCTCAGTGACACAGTCTTTCTCAATTGAGTTTTCTAATGCATTGTGTTCTACATCGCATTCGTGGTTTTCTATATCTTCATCTCCAGATTCTCCCCTAAAATGGTTTTTGAAAGCGTCACTAACCCCACCTGCTTCAGATTGCATTTCCCCTTTGCTATTTCTCATGTTGTCAAATTCTGTACTTTCAATTTCCTTCATTGCTTTATAAAGTAGTTTCTTGCTTCCTGCAAAGTCGTTTTGTATTTTCGTCTCTTCTTCTGCTCCAATTTTATCTTTACTTTCTCTAATTAATCACTTTTGAGTTTCCTCTTTTTGCATCTGCAATCATTTACACGTCTATTTCTTTCCTTATCGCTAAGACCTGTCATTTTCAAAGTTCTCCTGTAGGCTTCTTTCTTTATTTTTTGTGCAGCCTCAATTTCATCATTCGACCATGCATCACCCGACATTCTTCTTATAATCGCGGTACCACACGCTTCGATCGCACATCTAACTATGATATCCCGGAACATAGTCCATGCGCCTTCTATATCTTTATTTCGTATAAGCGCCTCCCAAGTAGCCTTACCTATGCTTTCGATTATCTTATTTTGGAAATCTATTCTCACATCCGGTTTCTGTTGGTTCTCAATTCTGATTCGCGTTTTGTTTTGTTTTCTTGGTTCTCTTCTTTCTCCATCCCCGACCTAAGTTTATTTTGAAGATCAGAAGGTAATGATCAGTATTGCATTTAGAACCGCTCATGGCCATTGTATCTTTGACTAGCTCTCTTAATCTATCATCCTTAAAAACAAAGCCAATTATACTGTGGCTATATCCTATAAGTAGTTGTACATGCGGATCATTTTATGCATAAACCAAGTATTTGTAATAAGCAGACCCTTTTCTAAGCATAAGCTAACTAATTTATCTCCGTTATAGTTCGTTCTTGGGTCCACAAAATTACCTATTACTCTTTCTGTACCCTGATTTTGGATGCCAACCCATCCATTCACATCTCCTAGCAGAATTATTATTTGACCATAATCCCTAATATTTATCGTATCATTTAAAGTGTCCCAGAAGGAATTTTTTACGTCTCTGGGAGCACTATCAACTGGTGCATAAGATGCTATAATAAATAATATTCTAATTCCTATTTTCATTCTGACCCACCGCAATCTGGGAGATACGAAACTATGATCTCCGAGATGCTGCTTCGCTCTTTCATTCAAAATCAGACCTACTCCTTGCCTACTATGTGTTTCACTATCTACTCCTGACCATATTTCAATTCCGCCTTTCAACACTCCGTTTTCTATGTCTTTCATTTACCCCCCTAGCATTCCAAACACCCAGTCTTCATTCGCTGCCTGAAACTTGACCTTTACATTTTCCGTGTGCATGCCTTTTGTCAATTAAAGTTTCAGTCCTTTTTCGAGGCTATTTTGTTGTTTGCATTATTCATTGTTTAGATTATACGCCCAGCTACCACCTTCATGCAATAAGTTTATTTTTCAAGTCGAAATCATGTCCAAGTTAAGTAGCAATTTTTCATATGGTGGAAACATTAGTTGTAACATCCATCCCACGAAACTTCAGTTAGTAAGGAAGGTTTGGGGAATGGGGGGGGGGGTGGAACCGAGAGAGTCGTCTTAGGTTGATGTTTTTTTACTGAGAACATCACCTGTCTTTAGCAGCTATATAATCTAAAACATTATGATGAAATAATAAACATTCTCGTAATAAATTACGTCACTGATCGGCGCCGTGCTATTTGTACTCTTAATCTCAGTATCAAACATATGACTGTTGCTCAACGAATTCTCTGCTTTTTATAATGTATGTAGAGATTATATTTCTAATTTAATATGTACTGATTTTATTAATAAACGAAACGCTAGAATAAATTTGAATCATAAGTAAACCATGACATATAATTCAATTTCAAAAAGAAAAGTAAGAAAGAATTAAGAAACTGAAATGAAAAAGAAGGCGCGCTATACATCGTCTCACTCTATTTATTTTGCTCGTCTTTCCTTAGTCTATAATTATTAATCTTTGAACAAATTTTTTTTTCTACAAGTCATTATATCTATTTTATTTGCGGTAATAATTGTAATTTAATTATCTTGATTAAGTAATGTTCATCAAAGTTCAACTAAATGTATGCTTTAAGGTAAAAATTATGTTATTAATTAAACAAAAGGTTCAAGTAGGCAAAGCGAAAAATAGGTTCTTTATAAATATGCTCAATTACAATTGGGATCCTTAACAACACCAACTAAGGTATCATTTAGAGCTTATTTATCGTTTTGAGTTTGTTTTCAGCAACTGGTGTTTATTTTTGTTGGAGCTGCTTTGGAACCAGAAAAGTGTTCTGATGGAAACCACAGTTTTTTCTATGCAAAACCTTCATGACAGTTTTAATAATTGAAGATGTACTTTTATCATTGAATTTCTTTTTTCTAAATTGGACGTCAGTCAAGTTAAAATTGACACCGTCCAGTTTCGGTATAAGAGAAGACTATCTATGAATTTTGATACTCGTTATGCGTATGTACTGTTATAGAAAAGTTGGCGAACATAACTCACTTAGGCCCTTTAAGGACATGTCATGAGTAGGTCACGTCACCAGATTCCTAACTTACTGACATTTTTCTATTTCATAACTTAGTTTCACACTATACGCCACATCGATTAAAAAATTTCGGATACTGAATTAGAAGCAATAAGAAATGCGGGGCTGATCCTAAATTTTTATAATGACGAAAAAACGTTTATTTTTATACATTTTTCGTTGTTGATTTTTTCATAATTATTAAAATTTAGGAAGAAAAACACCTTTGTTAGTGCTGTTTATTTATTATCCTAAATATTCAACTCGATGTGGTGCTTCGTGTGAAAATAAGTTAGGAAATAAAAAAAGTGTAGTTAGGTATGAATCTCGTCACGTGACCCACTCTTCACGTGGCCTTAAAAGGTTAACAATATTCTAAGAATATCAAATAAAGTTCCATGGACCTAAAATTTAAATATAATTTTAAATTGTCCCTATGTTTCTTTCAGTTGCGCAATGAAGCTCATTATAGTTTCTGTACATTGTTTATGTACCATAAATTTTATATAATTCAGAAAGCGTAGCCCCTCTAATTCATCTTATAGTCTGTAAAATAATTTAGAACGACGAATAAGATAGCGATCGAGGTATATACGTATACATACTCTACTGAAGCATCGTATCAAAGATTCTTTGCAGTTAAACATATCACGATATTCTTAATAATTACTTACTCAGTTTCGTCATTTTAAGAAAATGAGGATCTGCATTGAAACTTCTTTCTTCATCTTAACGATTTTTCTTAATTCTATTGGTAATTATAAATTATATAATATCATATGCATACTTTATTTTTTTATTATGTGACTGCTGGCCATATTGATGAAACAAGACGAAAAAAAACTTATAAACTGTACCGAGATTAATAGTAGGTGTTTAGACCGTAAAACATAGCAATCGTATGCAGCCAATAAACTGATAGCCGTTCATAAACGGTGAAAGAAACCCTGTATCTAAATATGAACATGTTAAGTGAAAATTCCAACCTTTAACGTAAGTCGTAAGACTGCACTCTGTCCTACGTTGTTTTTAATCAATTTTTCCAGGAATAAATTTAAACAAAATTTTTGTTATAAAGAAAATGCCTTCTCCTAGGCCTAATACACTTTATACCCTTTTTTCTAACCTATGCATTGATACAGATCGTTGCCGAAAAATTGTGACATTCAAGTCCCGGCCATTTTACTTAATTCCATGATTTCATAGATTCATTTTAATATTACTAGGATAAGTTACATACATTGAGGTAGTTTCTAGAAAACTTTTCAAATTTTAGTTGCTTTTCTTGATAAATAAGAAAAGAATATAGCAAACCAAATTATGGGAATGCTTAATGCTTATACGAACCATTGGTATTAAGTTTATGAATCTAAAATGTAAATAAATTTTATGTCTAAAGAAGCCTAATTATGTTTAAAAGTCTGTCCTCGAAGTTTTATTCTTACTGGGCAACACTTATACTGCAGAATAAAACATCAACAAAGTCACTTTGAAGATTGGAAAACAAAACGAACAATTTCATATTTTATTCCTGTGTAGACGTTAATAAAAGTGACAGAATTTAATTTTTTCATGCGTTAACAAAACTTTGAAAAGTTGCATCGCATGATGTTTTTGTTATCAAATTCGGTGACACGAATGTTTTATTTTATTTGCACTATTATGTATCTGGAGAATGGTTAAGTTATTGTAAATATTAAATTTTCAGTACGCTTCTATTTTAGGAAAATGATAGATAATAATAATATAATAAGCAGTTTTGGTGGGCGGTTCTGCTGGCCTGTTATATTTCAAGATGGTTTTGATAAGTCCATTTGCATAAGTACTTTTCAGTGTGAGTCACCTTGCCTTTCAAATTTTGGGGTCCTTTTTATATGAGACCCATTGCCACTCAATTTTTTCGATGCTTTTTGGTGTGGGTCCCCTTGTCTCTCACAGTGTTAATTAAAAAATAATTTTTTATTCTATTTAACGATTACTTTTCTAATCTCTTTGCGGTCTCCGTGCATCACTTTCTTCGGGATAATGTCATACTGTGGAGATGATGAATAATTCCTTAAAATCAGAGTCAATTCTGTAGTACAGTCTTTGCAAAATCGAAACGAGTTTTAAGATTTTCAGAAGGACGCGTTTAAAGAGTGTTCTAAAATTGCCAAATTGGAAAATATAACTAGAAATATAACAAGCCAGCAGAACCGTCCACCAAAATAGCTTATTACTTTATTATGAAATTTAATTTTCCTACCATGGAACCATATTGAAAATTTAATACTCAAAATAACTAAATCGCTCTCCAGATACATAAGAGCAAAAATAAACTAAAAAATTTGTTACACGTAAACAGCAAAATCATTTTGATAAAGTATTAGAAGCACTTAACTACCAGAATGCGCCCAGCAGCGCTGTAGCTTGTTGGCGCGGGGCACCCTCGCTTTTACTACCTCATATAACTCAACTGAGACTTTCTATTTCGTAGTCGTTTTAGGAAGATTTTCAAGAAAAAAAATCAAACTTTTTTCTAGCCTAATGAAAAAAATCAAAAATGCAGATTTTGGGGAAAAACTCAGAATCGTTTTTTAAAGTGAAAAATAAAGGTGAAATAATTTTTTCATGCTTAAATTATTATTTTTATTGTAAACCTCGTTGAAATTCCTTTCCAAAACCCTCTTAAAGAGTGAAATTTGACAAGTTTATCAGGAGTTATGTACATTTGAATGTTAGCGGTCGGGGTGAATCGTCGAAAATTCGGTTGGAATAAGTTTGGCGACATCAAAATTTTAGGCGAGGACACTTAGAATATTTACCCGATATAAAGTCATTGAAATTCATAAAAATGGCTATTAGGTTTCATACATTTCATTTTCATCTTCCAGACTCAGCTAAATATTCGTATTACCGATCAAGATTGAGTTCTCGTGTGGATCCTGCTCAATATGATATTTATTATTACGGGGATGAAAACCGTGTACTTCGACCAATAACAAAATATAATGAACTAGCAACGAGTGACGGCTACATAATTGGTTTGATAATCAATAATGCAATTTATCTAGTATACGATAGACATCACCAACCGGTTATAGTGCGCAAAGAAGACATGCGGAATATTCCACTTATCAATCCTCGTCAATTTCTTTATGAAATTAAAAATAATAATCGTAAAACTTCGTTGAAAATAGGAGGGACCCCTAGTCCAGCCATACGAAGATATTGTCGAAAATGTTAAGAATTTATTATTTTAACTGTGATAATGTTTCTGGAAAGAAAAAATTTAATGAAATGAAATGCTCAATTATAAGGAAACAAGTCACCATATACGTAAAATGGATGGTCGAGATTGGATTCGTTTACCCTAATTTCATCTAATGTTTACTCTGCCTCAGTTATACAAATATTAAGACAGCTATTACAGTAGATGTATTTTGTTTACTTTAGTTAGTATTGAGTGGATGGTGCTCAAAATAAATATATTCAAACTTAGAAAACATTGTTGAAATATGTTAAACAACCTGGTTTACTGAACACAAACGTATTTATACGAATTCATGAAATTTGAGTAACCATCGATCCACATTAAAAAAAAGAAGTAGAACGAACATGCTTCAAATATATGATCCCTTTCAAGTAAAATAACCTCCCAGCATATATTATACATATTTTATAAACTGTATTTAGCATATTCAACGAACATGAAAAATGTATGATTTTTATTACTCGTATTTCGCTAGCATAATTAATATAGTCTACACTATTCAAAAATGAGTTTTAAAATTAGAGCCTACTCTACTGGGACAATTGAAATAAAAATTTCAGCTTAAGTTATTCAGTTTATTGGATGAGATTCTAGAAACATTTTTCATAAAATTGGGATTGATGAATTGTTCCGCAAGATTTATCACTTGTTATGAAAAAATGATACACTAGACTTTCAGTTGCAGCACGGGTTTAATTTTTAACATGGCATGGATTGAAATGTACCAAAACGTAAATACCAGGGCTGTATCGAAATTTTTCACAACGTGACGGAGTTACAGCTACACTTTTGAGGTACTGCGCCTTATCGCTACACAATCGAAAGTCTAATGTGTTTCTTAGTAATTCAGCAGACCGATTGATCACTTATGCTATGATTTTAATGGTTTTTACAAAAATGAAATTGATGAAATAAGATGTGTAAACTTTTTCTTTATATTTAAAACGGCTATTATTTTTTTAAAGTGGATGAACCTGCATATATGATAATGAAAGTAAAAAAATGAGGTAGATAATAAATGACTACCAATATAATGTATGTATGTCTTATCATTACAGTATAATATTAATAATAAAAAAATATTTACAACATGTTCTCATTTCTGTTTTACAATAAAAAGTTTAAATTTTAAATTTTTAATTCTTTTTATCGTCCTTAGATTTCAGATAGTATACGTCTAAACTGTCAGTTATTTGTTTCTGACCAACCTAAGAATTTTTCACTTAAATAACAGCGTAATTTGAAAAGCCAAATTCGAAAGACACTATGAAATAGTGTAATTCATAGCTATTTATAGCTGTAATTCATAGTGCATTTTTAGCCCTCTCTATAGGGAGAGAACCGAAGCCACGCTGTGGACTCATCTTTCTGACAATCGCGGGTCAGTCACAAAGGATACGAATAGCTATCGCATTATCTTTTTGACACAGACGACTTTCCTCAAGCCCCTACCTTATGCCTGTGATACCGGAGGTTTTCGTGCCCTGTAAACACTTCTGTTAGACCTTGGCATCGTTCCTCTCGAGTTTGAGTATTTCCTTCGTTCGGTTGGAGTTTAACTTTAAGCCCAAGAGTGTTTTAGCTTGTCTGCAACCAGAAGCCAAACCCCACTTATTATAATATTCTTCGATCAGAAAACTCAAATAACTGGCTCGGGTCCAATAAAACTTTTTTTTGCTGCTAGTTTTTCTAGCCTGCCCGATACCTTATAGCCCTTGATGCCACTGTATCCAGGGATCCCAAGAGAGTAATTTAGTATCCTTTAGCTACCTCTTTTAACGCCTTAAAGCACTCCCATACTAATCGCGACGTGATCTTCGTTCCATTTAGGGCCATTACAGCTGCCCTGTTGTCTTAGAAGATACGGATATTTCTTTTTTTGCCATACGCCTTTACCTTGTAGGCGCACTGGGGCATATTCATAATCTCAGATTTTAGAACTGTGGCGTAGGATCCCATCTCGATTGTGAAGCCCATTCCATTCCTTCTACGATATACGCAGTCTCCTGAATTCTCCTTGTTCCTGAAATCATCTATAAATCAGTGTTCTTCATCAATGGGCCGATGCGTCTCACCGTTAGCCCATTCCTCTTTGATAGATAGGCTAACTCAGTGCTTCCTGTTGAAAATGTAGCTGCCAGTCGACATTTTGTTCCTGAGCATGCTCAGTGTCAGCCTTCTCGCAATTTTGATTGGTAACCGCACTACTCTCGAGATACTAATATAGTTTACCATATTATTTCTCCAGGCCGCCTTTGCTCAAAACTTCACATTGGACAGATTAACCCTGTTCCACCAGACTAACGTCGCATACGTTAGCATGCTCGATAGATCTCTTTGTATATCCACATAAGTATCTCTTGCTTCAACTTATACCTTCTGAACAATTTAGGCACGTTCGTCTCACTCGGATTGATCAATAGTACAGTCTTCTTGCACAATAAATCTACTATCCCCAGTGCTTGCTTCACTAGTTCTAAGAGCGCATTCAGATGCTGGAGCCGTACGACAACCAGTATATCGACCGCAAACCCTATAACGTGCTGGCACCCCAGTTCATCCACAACCAAGTACCACAAAAGGAGCGACAAACGCCTCCCTGCGGACATCTCAAGTGAACAGTTCCACATGAAGTGGTATCATCCTTAGGCGTAGTTAGGTTTCAGTTGACCCACATATTGTAGGCCTATTCAACAACTGCAATATGCACGTCTTGTGCAATCATGGCCGCCCTGATCACATCTCCAGAAGTTTAGTTGAAGGCTCCTTCGATGGCCATAAAGGTTTCAATCGCGCGGCCTTTCTGCTTCAGTTGCTCCTTGTGAAATAGCCTTCTTGACAATATTTTATTGCGGATATATCAATCTACAAGTTTTTCTTCTGCGTACATAAGAGAAGTTGTACCCCTCCATGCCGTTTGGCCATATGATGATCTCATCTACCCTCGGTAAGATGACTAGATGTATCTGGATATATGTCTTCCGGACCAGGAGACTTGTAAGGACTGAAAAAATTCCTGGCCCACCTGAACCTGTAGAGCGTAACAATCTCGTCTTCTAGCCGACATTACGGGCCCAGTCATGCTACTGGCGGCTCTAGTTGCCTCAAAAGTGTCCCCCTCTTTTCTCCAGACTTTGTAAATTCCACAAAATAAACCTTAATCAGGTGAGCTAAGGTACTCTCGTCCAAATGAAAAGTATCCCCTCCTGGGCAATCTTCGAGTGTTGACAATAGCATCCGGATTTCGTGGAAGCAGCTTATCCAATCTAGCCGCCCCTGCAACTTTGTCGATGTCTGTGCAAAAGTTAGTCCAGCTTTCTTGCTTTGATATACGTGTTGCACCGCTGTATTCATCCCTCATCGTCGTAAATGAGGTCCATAGTGCCTCCGTTTTACCAGTACTGGCAAGGCTCAAGCTCTCTCTGGTTTTCCTGCGCAGCTCTTCGAGTTTCCCACTGCACCAATGTATCTCCGCAACCTTTTAGATTCTTCTTGATCAACAATTACTTGCATAAATAGATTTCATGGCTTCTCGGAAAATCTCGGCTGTTATCTCCAGAGTATCCATATCTCTTATTGCCTCGGAAACCTCTGAGAGTGCACTCTTTAGTTCCGTTGAGAACTGATCCTTGTCCATTCTTGTTAGATCTCTCGCCTATTAGGTTCCCGCGTGGAGTCCAACTTAAACTCCATCTGTGGGTGATCTAAAGAGTGGGTTCATCTGCGGCTCTCCACTTCCTGCTGTAATCTCTGAAACTACCGGTACAAAGAGTGATGTCAAGGAATTTTTCCCTCATTGAGTTACTTGGGATCCTTGTAACAAAAACCGCCCCCCTCCTCCTAAACTCCTACTGATATCTCTAACTAAACAAGGTCCCTGGAATGGCGAGATATCTTTTAGAACGGGAGCAGTCATTTAGATTTTCCCTTTATTTAATTATGTCCAAACAGGCTTTTCAAGTCTCTGGCTGTCTTAAGTGAGGGGTTTAATCCTGGAAACAACGCTGTACATCTCACCATCTTTTGGAGCAACTCAATTCCACGCAACTTAAGGTCTGCACCTTCGCGCGGTCTTGTCTGGACCACAGCCTTGTGTACCCAAGCTATAGCTGCTGGGTTGGTGGCAACAAATAGAAAGACCCCTCCCATAAAGAAGGAGTTCTTGATTTTGGCAATTGGTCTGGGGACATTCTTTTGAGCGCTGTCCAGATGGCCTCCCTGAATAACTTAAACTGCTCCTTATCTCTGAGTGGCTACAATCCCGCCCCCGTTACTTCCTGTTTGTCAGCTGTTGGGATGCATTCTGGCTCTTCACGCACGTAGCCCACGACCTTGGTAGGGTTGCCCCAAAGTCCCTTCCACTCTTCTAAAACTCAGTCCTGGTTATCGGTTTTGCCGTCGCCAATGTTGAATCTCACGCAGCTGCTCTACCTGCATGCATGCCTCTTCAGTCTCCATTTCAGGGAGACGTTGATGCGTTTCTTCTTTTTGAAGCTGCTTCCATTTGTATGCCCTCATTCAGAGGGACAGACGATTCCTTAGCTCCCGGAAGAACTAGGGGCACAACCGCAACCTGAGTTTGATTTGCCGGAGAGACAGATTGGGGTAAAAGGGTTAGGTACCCCATACCCCCAAGAGGCTTGAGGGTATGGGGTCAGATTGAGCGAGTCACTCCATGAATATCCGTTCGCATAGCACCATAACAATGGAGGACTTTCTCTTGTCTCTATGCGGTCCGTAGGTCATCCCGTTTATAGGGATCACTCAGAAGAGCCAGTTTATAGGGGTCCTTTCATTCATACCCATAAACATGTAGGCCGGGGCCTGTACAAAAAAAAAAGGAAATAAGTAGTTAAAAGGCGCGAGAATACTTTAGAAGCGTAAATAACTACTTTGATCGAATTATAAAGAAAGAAAAACATTCATTGTTCGGCGGTACAATCTGTTATACTAAGTTAAATTTCACAAACAATTTTATATTTGATCCTTCCTCATCCTTAATTTTAGATCTTCACTCAGTGTCAAGTCTTTGCATTAATGTTTCCGGTGATAATATTATCAATGTAAATATATTAATAGAAAAGGAAATTTTAAATTGCTTCGGAAACATCTACAATAAAAAAAATCCGCAAAGTAAAAAATCACCATAACAATAATTCTCGAGATTATCCCCTTTTTTGGTTATAATAATAATCGTGCCAAGTTTTCATACATTTTTTATTTTTTAGGAAATTTTAAAAACTTCTATAATTTTTGGAACTTAATAGACTTTAAATCTATACATACTTCTTTTACATTTACATGGCAAATTTAAATTTATAAACTATGTTGATTCTTTTAATAACTTATTACTTCGCTACATTTTTTGAATTATAGAGTTACTGTTTGACGTCTGCTACTAGTGCGTTAACATCACTATCAACCAAATAAATATTGCTTAACTACGAATTGTCTACTTTTTAATGTCTATCTATAATACATTTCTTCGTGGTTCTTTTAATTGCTTTTAAAAAAGGCCAAAAAAGTAGAACATTAGATAATAATAATAAGGTTTTTACTTTATGTTTACACTTATTAATCGATGCGCACGATATTTTGAATTAAAACTCAGAGATGAATAAAAAAATGTTGGAGCATTTTATTTTTTTAAAAGAGGAATTAAACGTCTAAAATTCATATAATTAAGAATTCAATCATTCACGCCGTTGGCAGTTATTTTTAGTGAATGTTTTCCTTTCTCCTTAATCTGTTTCTTACTGCTCTCACTTCACATTTTAAGCCTTTGTATCCTTTCTTAAAAGGAACAAACAGTATTGATACTATATATAAATTAATAATTTTATTATAAGTGAATAAATATGTATGCAAGTATAATTGTTTATAAATACAATGCGGAATTTCATAAAATAAGTAGTAAACGCTCCGCATAAGAGATATATGTTTAGAACATTTTTTTAGTATGTTTTTGTTCATTTTACCATTACATTGGTGCATTTTGATACGCTGATTACAAATACGGACTTAGAAATACTTGAATATGTCATTGTCGGAAGTTTAAAAATAATTTTCTTTATAGTTAAAGATAATCCAATGCGGCAAAATCTTTCTATAAACAATATTCAAACCATTTTTCTGTATGAAAAAGAACTACCTTCTTTTAGGTATACACACCTTAACTTTTCGGTATACATATTTTGAATAATGGTTACTAATATGTTTATAAACATACAATTTTAATTGAAATCATTTTTAGTGCAATCTTCAAGTTTCGTTATTATAATTATTTACAAATAAAAATCAAAAATTGTATTGCCTTGAGGTGTGTGCTACTGTATGTGTGTACATATTATTATACTATTATTATTACACCATTAAGCCGTTTCCCTTTCGGGGTAGGCGTGACTCACTCGGTAGGGAGGGGAGTAGTGT